>VOPJ01011256.1:0-50743 GCA_014673585.1 Semibalanus balanoides
TAACAGACGTTAACACTCGCAACAACAGAGGGCGGTAGGGGTTGAAGGTTTTCTTTAGGCTTTTGGAAATAGCGGAAAACGACGACATTTCGAGCAGACATTTTTGTCACAACCATGTTTGCCTATCAATTGCCCTAATCCTGATCAATGTTTTAACTCGGGTCTCCTCAGGTCAGGTCACAAGGTCAAGTCTAGCGATATCACCTCCTAAAATGTAAGGTCATGTCACAGTCAGATTGTTATACTGATCGGTTGGAAACTCACGGGATTTAATCAGGTCATAAATACCTACAATTCTGCCATTTCAGAATATTTTTATATCGGTTATCTAAGATGTCCGTAAAGTTAGCGTCATCGTCATCACACCACTCAAGCGTCAACATTTTCCCAAACTTTGAAAGCAGGTCAATCAAGCCATGCTGATTTCAAAAATCCAGTCCATTTTGCAATAGCGATTGACCTTCAAAGTCAAATTCAAGGTAAAACGAAGGGGAACGCGCTGGAGCCCAACTTTACCGTCTGATTTGCTTAAAAGTGGTCTCAAAGGATTCCTCGCGTCCAAATCTAGCGTCTGCATGATTTTCATGTTTCAAGGTCATGACCTTCCAGGTCAAATTTGAGGTCAAAATTTTGGTTTTCTCAAAACTTCGTGTACAGGTTATTCAGACCATGCTGATTCGAAAAATAAAAATCCATTTTGCGATAGCGATCGACCTAGGTCAAATTCAAGGTCAAACCAAGGGGAACACGCTGGAGCCTAAAGTTACCGTCCGATTTGCTTAAAAGTGGTCTCAAACGATCCCTTAGGTCCAAATCTAACGTTAGTGTGTTTTTCAGGTTTCAAGGTCATGATCTTCTTTAACCCGCGCGGCGTAGGGTCTCCAGCCGAACGCGCGGCGTAGGGGTGGGGGGTAAATTTACCTCCCCCCTCGTATCTTCCGAACCAATAACCGCAACAAGACGCACAAGGCGGCGATCGAAAGCTCTCAATGAAACAAATCGAATGCATACCAGAAATTTTCAAGTTAGGTCAAATGTCAGGTCACGGTCAGGTCATATAGAAAATTCGAGTTAATTGAGTTAATGGTTCATACTTTCAATTTACATCCTTTGATTAAAGGACTATCAATGAATAAAGCTCTCAAAGCATGTAATACATCTCATGCATTAGTAAAAAGTGGAATTTTGCATGCAAAGGTCAAGGGTCAAGGATCAGGTCACAAAAGGTCCACTGTCACGAAGAGGTCAACGAAAGTCTTGTGACACCATGGTTTCTTAGGGTTATTTACACGTAAAAATCGATAGCACAGCCATTTTACCAACTTGACCCCATAAAAGGTCAAGAATCAGGTCATCTAAGGTCAAAACTGGAAACTGACAATATGATTAAACAAAGCATGTTTCTTAGGTCAGTTTGTCTCATAAATACAAAAATGACATTTCATATAGCTGTAACTACGGAAAAAATCAAATATACGTATTTTTTAAAAAATGGACGTCATTACCTAACTTATGTTGGAGAGAAATCAGTGCACTGAAAAATTGAAGATATTACTTTGAAATTTTTGTATTTCTTACACTTGGTTCTCTTTTATATAATCCGGTTTTTGAATACCTTTTAAAATTTCAATTTTTTGGGATTTTTTTTTTTTTTTTTTTTTTTGAGGAGTCAAAAACCAAACATTTGGGAAATCCGAAATTGCCATGTTGTAGAGAATTAAATTTCCTTCCTTTTGCTGTTTTGAGTTTGCAATTTGCATTTAAGCTATGTTTTCTACGATGCATCAAACATTTATCGTTATTCAACCGAAAATGGCATTTGAAATGACGTCATCAAAAACGTTCCATTATCTCCCAAAGTTCTAAATATTTTTCGATTATTTTTAGGAAGACGTCAAATGATGAGGATAAGGTACTGAAACTTACGTCGCTCTCTTATATTTTTCAAGTTATAGCGGAAATCCGGGAGGGGGGGGGGGGTAATATTTACCCCCCCCTACGCCGCGTGGGTTAAAGGTCAAATTTGAGGTCAAACTTTAAATTTACAAAAAAAGAAAATCGTCGATAGGTCAATCAGACCATGCTGATTTCACACACAAAGTTCATTTTGCAACGCTGACGTTAGATTTGGACTCGAGGAATTGTTTGAGACCATTTTTAAGCAAATCGGACGGCAATTTTAGGCTCCAGCGCGTTCCCGCTCCTTTGACATTTAATTTGACCTAGAAGGTTAATCGCTATCGCAAAATGAGCTTGATTTATGTGATCAGCATAGTCTGATTAATCTTTTAACGAAGTAACAAAGTTTTTGGCAAATTTAAATTTGACCTCAAACTTGCCCCGTACGAAGGTCAAGTCCTGGAAACATGAAAATGAAGCTGACGTTATATTTGGACCCAAGGAATCGTTTGAGACCATTTTTAAGCAAATCGGACGGTAATTTTAGGATCCAGCGCGTTCCCGCTCGTTTGACCTTGAATTTGACATAGAAAGTCGATCGCTATCGCAAAATGAACTTTATGTTTGGAATCAGCATGGACTGATTGACCTATAAAGTATAAACGAAGTCAAACAGTCTTTGGAAAGTAAATATGTGTCATCAAACTTGACCCTTACACACTGGAAATAATCACGTTGTCTATGCAAAGGCGGATCCAGGGGGGCCAAAGGGGCCATGCCCCCCCAAAGGTCCTGAGACTATGTTTTGACCCCCCAAATGGTCAGACGTACAGATGTAAAAAATATTTTTGCAACAGTCAAAATACAGCCGTCTACATAGTGAAAACTCGAAAATTTCGCGCCGCTTTGACACAAAATGACACAAAATACGCAAATTGTTTCAATGATAGAAAATTTGGAAAAATGGGGAAAATGGCATTAATTCAGTGTCTGGCAGTCTCCTCCTTGGCGGTACCTATTTGCTAACCCCAGAGCCCACTCCCTTCATAAAATATTAACTTTTAAGCACTAGCGGATCCAGGGGGCGGCAGGGGCGTTAGCCCCCCATATTGCCTGAAATGGACGAAATTTGACTTATTCATCCTAAGCTGCCATAGTTGTCCGAGATATTGGCAAAGGTTTCCTGAAAATATCATGTTTTGACGAATAAGACTTTTGATGACGTCATTTGATCTTGAATGTAGTGACCCAAGGTCACCAAAATTTGACAATATATATATTTCATTGTTGACCCTAACCACATACCAAGTTTCATGTTTCTAGCTTTTATGACAGCCGAGATTTGAAGGGGGCCGAATAAGCCCCCCCCCGGCCCCCCGACAGATTCGTATACTTTTCGTCCCTCCAGGAATAGGGCTAATAATTATGTAAACAAGATTCGTTGAAAAGAGAGCAAATATTCGACCCGATAGATCAATGAAGAGAGCAAAACTATTTGAATCCAAAAAGTCCAAGAGGTTGCCAAAAGTTCCAACACTGCAAAGCGAGGCCTATAACTCTGGCGTCTGCAGCTCCCCAGTGTGCAGACTGGTCCGCGCCTGTAGACCGAGCCGCATAACCCTGTCGGCGGTGACCCTGCCGTTACAAAATCAGTTTGTCTTTGAGGGGTAAAAAAATGAAATTGGTATGTTAAAGAAAATGTCATTTTACGCCCCCTGTGTTTTCGTCTGCAGTTTGCTACAAAACTATTTTCTATGATTTTTCACACATTTATCGTGTTTTTACGAACATGACGTCATTAAAACGCCATTAACTTCGAAACTACTTGACCAATTTTGATGAAAATTACAAAAAGGATATGTATAATTGTTGTTAACTTAGCTAGGTACTGAAAATTTCAGAAATATGCGCAGTACCTGTAAAACGTTATTTAAGAAAAACCTGTGGGGGAGGCCTGCAAGGGTCCTCCCCGTAGGGCGAGGGTTAAACCCCATAAAGTACTGAACAAAAATTCACATGTACTTGGTCACATTGGCATAGGAACACTGGACGGCCAAAATATGCAATATGCGGTAGTTGAGACTGACACATCTTTACAACAAAGCCCGGCCTGTACAGAAATATGGGGCACTGAAAAACTTGCAAGGCAACATTTGATAAATGCTATGATTACGAATGTCAATGACTTTAATGTAATTATATGACATAATGAAGAGGGACTATGTACATTAATTTCACTGAGGCAGCATGTGAAAGCAGTTTTACTGCGGTAACTCTAAGCGTATGAAGCAATTTACAATAAGTAAACCAACTATTTATTTCTACCTCTTGAGCCATCCTGAAACAACCTCATAACAACCTGCTGAGGCAGTTTCAGAAGATTGCTGACGAGACGGCCGTGCGGCTGCGCCCCGTCTCCGCTGACCCGGTCAGGTCAGGTCAGGTCAGGTCAGTCGCGGGGACGGCTTCGAGTACGAGCTGGTTGACCGAAACGCCCGGGGGTTTGGCCTCGAGTCAGCTGCTTTCAGCGACCAAAGGGTTGCGGTGAAGGTAGAGCGACCCGTAGCAACGAGACAACATTTAAAACGAACCATAAAGGGAAATATTAACCTTTTCCCACCAAAATGGAGTTGACTTGAAATCTATAGACGAAACGAAAATATATTGTAAATTCATCAGATTTTACAAAAAATAACTGCCGAAATATATTTCAAGTTAAAATTGATAAGCATTCCACACTTTCAATGACCGGTACCTACTTCCAAGCTGCTTGCTAGTACTTGGATCTCGTGAACTGTGGGCTTTCCCCGTATATTTTCTCTCGCAATTGAGTGGAATGGAATGTTAAATATTTTTGATAAAAACATTTTGAATCCTGCTCGTTTCGATAATATGACTTTTTAATATGACTCAATATGACTTGATTAAATGATCCTGTGCATTTGACAGACATCTACTTTTAATTTGATTTTATTTATTTTGTATTATATTTTTATTTTTATGTTTTTATTATATTTTTACAGTGAGGGTAAAAGTTGCTAATTTGTAAAAATATGAATGTGCTTCGAGGACAAACGAACAATACTTTAATCATTATGTAAGATAAGATTCGTTGAAAAGAGAGCAAATATTTGACCCGATAAACAAATGAAGAGAGCAAAATCATTTGAATCCAAAAAGTCCAAGAGGTTGCCAAAATTCCAACACTTCAAACGAGGCCTATAACTCTGGCGTCTGCAGCTCCCCAGTGGTCCAGACTGGTCCGCGCCTGTAGACCGAGCCGCATAACCCTGTCGGCGGTGACCCTGCCGTATGTACAACGAATTACAACCAATACATATCATGTTGGGGAATAATCATGCCCGTAAAGTCAAAATTATAAGATAATTTACTAGTGGCCCAAAATAAAGCCATCTCAAATAACCAGACTTAGCATCGGCTACTTTTGCCTACGTAGGACGGTAATTATATATATAATATAATATAATTATATAAATATATATATATTATATATGTATATATATATAGTATATTACGGTATATACATATATATATATATATATAATATTATATATATATATATATTATAGGTATATATAGGTATTATATATATATAAATAAATTTTAATTATATATTATATAAATAATAATAATTATTATTAGATTATATACTATTTATAAGTATATAATGAATATATTTATATATTATATATTATATTATTAAATAATTTATTTATAAAATGTTAAATATTATATATAATAATAATATAATTAGATTAATTAAAATAAAAATAAATATATATAATTTAAATAATTTATTTATTAAATAAATAAATAATATTATATAATATAATTAATAAAAATAATTTATATATTTATATATAGGTATATTAGGTATATATAAGGTATATATGGTATATATATATATATATTATATAGTGTATCATATATATATATATATTTATATATATATATATTAATATATATAATAGCATAGCAGAGCATCGGCCGGAATTAATATTGCAACATTGGTGCGCCTGACGGGTAGCCTGGATGCATTACAACTTACCTGAAGACACGCAGCGATGGAACCAACTCCGATGATCCACGGTCCGAACAGCACGGAGCGTGCGCGTGGCTTCGAAACCCGAGGGGCACACAATGAGCTTCTGCCGCCGGCCGGCTCGGCCGACCCGCGGGCGTACGTCATACCAGATGTGTGTCATGCCGGCTGTGATCCGGTTGAGCTCTGCGCGCGTGGCAACGAGATAAATATGCCCAAGTCTGCTGTTATATATATAACCTCGAACAGTGAGATTACTTGTAAGTGAAAGAAACCTGAACATACCTAACAAGGACAGATAAGTATACAAAGGGAACATGACTGCAAGTGACTACAAATTAGCCCGCATGATAGAATGAGCTGTCACAAAAACGGTAGTTAACCCTATTTTCTGCGGAGGGAGATTCTGCCCCCCCGGCGGTTTTTCGCTTGCCGCTTCCAGACCGTTAAGCCTAGTGTCTTGAAACTTTGTAACATTGTCTAGAACTGAATTCCGCGTGCTGCCAAAATTTCGAGAAAAATAGTCGGCTCAGCAGAGACGGCTCCAGGCCCATGTTTTGGGGAGGGTGTTACGAATGCGGTTGTGCGGCGCATACTTCCTTCGTAGTTTGCGGTGCAATAAATGCGTCAGAAACGATGTTACTACAATATACATAATAAATGCTTGGATTGTGCATATTGTGGGGCAGAAGCACACTCAGGTTCATACAATGGGAGGCGATACCCTCCGTCAAATTAGGTCCAACATCAAATTAGTAAGATGATAAAAGGCGTTCCGCTTATGGTGTTCCCACGATGTTTACCCATGGATCCGCCTATGCGCAATATTATTATTTCAATTAGAAATTACAGTCAAAAACAAAACGAAAACTTAGGCCACATGTGGACGTTTCATATCGTCCCAAACAATCACGAACTAGTACCTTTGTTATCAGAAAACCCTCCTTCCCATTTTGTCATTTCCCTTCCCCCATTGAATATGTCGTTAGTTTTTATTTTGGTTACTTATATTTTTGATATATTTGAAGGACAAGGAAACACTAGAAGCTCAAAAAACGTTTTGAGCATGAAAATCGGTCGCACCAAATGGCTGCAATGACCTTGAAGACAAACTCCCAAATTTGTTCGTATTTTTTCCTCACTGGCCACACATTTCTGAAAAAAAAACATCCATTTGTCTGGGTCCAAAAAGGAAGATCTTGTCATGACGAATCGAGTGGTGTTTTTCCCATCGAAATCGGCCCAGTGGTTCTCGAGATCTCTGGCGGGAGGCAGAATCCCCGCAGGTTAATGTAATTCTGGCCGCCCGCAGGGAATATTAAAGCGATACGATGAATAACGGACAATGATACATGTAGTTATATCCTCAGATGTGAGAGGTGATACAGAGTCCAGATGGCACGGTTCGTAAGAGAGACGTGTGCTCGGATCCCGAATACGGATCCTGGGATCTGGATCCCGCATCTACTGGGATCATAGATCTACATTCACAATTTGTCGGCGGATCAACTGGGATCATAGATCCGTCCTCAACCATGGTCGACGGATCCGCCGGGATCCGAGATCGCAGGCACCATTTAGCACTGGGATCCACTGGGATCCCAGACCCGCTATACCTATATGTATTTTCTGAGCACATATTTAAAGTGATTGTCAGTACTTGTAATTTAGTTGTAGATGTAACTAGCATGGGTGTTATTTTTTTTTTTTTGTCAAGAAGTACTACAAATTATTATGGCATAATTTATAGGTCGGCCGTCGGATCCGAGATCCGTTAGGATCAGAGATTCGTTTTTCATTGTTTATCATGCGATCATGTGGGATCCAAGATCCGTTGCCAAATTCAATCGAGGGAGTCACTGATGTATTTTGTCGTGAGATCCGGTGGGATCATAGGTCCAACACTACGTTTTGTCGAGAGATCCTCTGCGATCATAGATCCTACTTTAGATCCATGCACATTTCTGGTTGGTAGAGCACCAGACTTGGAATCCATGATGTCGGCTGGGTTCGAGTCAGTCTGACTTCTGGCCACGTCATTCGGCTCCCCGCTTGGGTTGGGGCGA
The DNA here is from genome assembly GCA_014673585.1 of Semibalanus balanoides. NCBI lineage: Eukaryota > Metazoa > Arthropoda > Thecostraca > Balanomorpha > Balanidae > Semibalanus > Semibalanus balanoides. The sequence goes on from VOPJ01011256.1 coordinate 8,029, forward strand.
GATACCCCCAATACAATCGCGTATTCGTAAAACACCCAATGCCACCGGGACGGGCCAGAGACCCTCCAGCAAAGAAGAAATACCTGCAAGCGTCTGTAATGAGAATCATGGGGTGTGTATTTTGGAGTTCACGTCTCAGTCGCCCACTCCAGATGCACACACCTGGCTAGAACTAATATTTATTATTCACAGAGTAATACATCGGTGATCTCTTCTCGCACCGGGTTCGATACAGGCGAGTCGAGCGGATTGGGTCGCCGCTCGTCCGACTAAGCAAATCATAGGCATTGATCCCGGCGGCGGCGCCACCGCCGCCGGCCTCTCTAGACATGGTACACGCACGTCACGTACATACAACGCACTGCCACAGGAGGCGCACGGGGGGCGGGCCGGCTACTCCGCCTGGAATGTGGGTGTGCAGGGGGCGGGGTGGGGCGCCGGGCCACAGCTGAGGTAGGCGGGAGGTGCGGGCGGCGCCGGCCGCGGGGACGGCGCGGTCTCCCCGCCGCGCCGCCCCCGGATGGCGGCCGGGGCCACCCACGCTCGCCGGGCCCTGCACCACAGGGCCGCCTGGCACCGAGCACCGAGCGCGGCCCGCCAATACAACAAACAAGGGGGCGTATCACAGCGAAACTTTGGAGTCGGAGTGGGCTCGGTCGGCCGGCGCTGGCAGAGCGCGCCGGGGGGTCGGCCGACGGCTGCCACTCAACACTAGCTAAATTAGGTGCTCCTTATCTCATACGTCCCTGCAAATGACAGAGACAAGAGCACTGTCAGGACTCGGCTGGAGAGCCGCGGGCAAACGGAAAATACACTACATGTACGCACGGCCCAGTACCCCTCACGACGTCCCCAGTACCCCTTTACGACGTCCAAGCGGCCCTTACGACGACCAAGCATCCCTTACGGCGCCGCTTGTGTCTCTTACGACACCCAGTACCCCTCATAACATCTCCAGTGTCCCTACGACACCCCAACATCTCTTACGACACCCAGTACCCCCTTACAACGCCCAGTGCCCCTTACGGCGGCTCAGTAACCCTAACAGCACCCTAGTGCCCATTTCCTCCCTCCCCGGAGCATTTCAACGCTCCAGCTTCACTAAAAACACCTCAGTGCCCTGTACTCCCTCTCGCCAAAAAAGTCAGGGGATCCACTTACGAGGCGCGTATACTTACGAGGCGCGTATAGTGGTGTCGCTGAGCAGGAACTCAAACTGGTTCCACTGGGAGGCGGCGGCGGCGGCGGCGGCGGGACTGGCGTCGGGTGACGGCCGCTCGTCGCTCGGTGCCCGCTCTCCGTCAGCGGCGGCCAGCGCCGCCTGGCCGGCCGGTGAGCCGTCGTTGACGGTGATTTGTACGCGGGACATCACTCCGTCCGGAGCCTCCGATATGTCGATTTTGACACCACTCTGTGGGCAAGGCACGGGGAGGGATGGCCGGTCAGGGGATGGCACGGGACGCTGGATATTGAATACAGTGTGCAGCCGAGTCAGATTTACGTACATCAGGTGACACCTGCGCAGCTGATGGCTGGGGAGGTGGAACTCTCCGGACTGTGTGTGTGTTTGGGGGTAGGGGAGGGGGAATACACTCATTAAAACTCGAGGCTAAACAAGATGAAAAACCCTCACTAGCTCGGGCAACTAATTAAGACAGGAGGCATGCAGCGTTCTACCCGAGCACCGAGACGGATGCTACTTCTATGCAGGCATTCAACCTCGTTACTATAACGATGTCAATGACAATTACAAATTGACGCCCGGGTTGAATTTTTCCCAGTCGCGAAAAAATTAATTCCCATTCGGCCTTCCTCTAAGAAGTTATTGCCCCAAAAAAACGGGGTCTCACGTGAGGTCTGGAAATACATAGTAGTTTCTCAACCATTAAAGGGAGTGTGCCTACTCTTTGAAATGTGCAAATATATTTTTTATTACGGTAGAAGCTATTGTTTTGATTATTGGTTACGATAAAAATTCACGGTCTGGAGCCCCTTTTTAGTTTAATTTTTACTTATATTCTGTTTTGCATTTGTATTTGTTTCAAAACTCATAAACGATCGTCACTATTAAACAGAGTAAGCCGAAGATATTACCTATAAATGCGCACTAAAGATCGATAAACAAACCTTTATGAGGCAATGTATGAGTTTGTTTATAGTTTTCCGAGAATCTTTCGGCAGCTGTTTATCAGTGCCTCACGAGTTGCTTTTCTATATTGGCCAGAGCATAAACAACATATGCTGCTTGTAATTTAAGAGCAATGCTTTCTAGGTAAAGCGAAAGCCTCTGAGCGAACTATCGATAATTAAGTACTTCCAGTAATGTGATTGGCGACCTTGGAAATATCTCAGGAACTAAAGTGATTCTGGGGAAATGAAGTACATGGCTAAATTCAGAAAAATCTGTTCTACAGACTAGAGTCAACAACTCCACACGACCAATGTGAGTAGGCACACTCCCTAGTCCCTTTAATATCATTTTCTATAGACTTCAATGAACTTCACTCCTGTCAACAGCACGACTCACGTCTGTGTTTTGTACGCTGGACGACACGCATGACACTCCTGCGCAGCTGAGCTCGTCGGCGGAGATGTACGTGCTGGAGATGTGCGGACTGAGCTTCAGCCGCTGCGCCAGATTGGTCGCCTCCACCAACGTCTGCGCCGTGTCCGACTCTGTGGAGGGAGCAAAGGTCAGGATCCACTGGGTTTGCCGCAGTCGTGACGTCATCTTCTGACGTGTGACTGTGTGTTGCCGCCCTGATCAGGCAACGTGTTAGTTTTAGAGATGAGCTGACCGCCGAACAGCGAGCGACGGAGGAAACGCTAAAGCAAAGTTCACGGGAAAATGTTATGCACGGATAGCGTGAGAGTCATCAAGGGGATCAACACAATCTTGCCCTTGCTGACGCATCTACGGCGAAGTCAACACACTTCAGCATTGTATCACCGCTTCAATTAGTGACAATGTCTTCACATGGGTAGCGGTCTTGCTAATATTCCAAACAAAGCATCACACTAAACACCCACACCAACAAAAGATTCAGCTTACAGGGTCAAACATTGGAACCTCAGCCCTGTACCGCTCCACGCTCACACAGCCTCTCTCGGCTCGTATCGCCTCGTCGCCACGGCCTGCCATGCGGCACAGTCTAACTCAACAGCGCTCGACACATTTAGTTCACGACGTGCCCGCCTGGCGGCGCCACCGTCGCCACTGACCTGCCGTGAGCGCCTCGTCCAGGTTGTCGATGAGCATGCCCTCCTCGAAATCGGATCCGATGCTCAGGTGCAGACTGTTGACGCTGCTCACGCCGCTGCTGCTCTGAACGCTGTCCGAGCTGCGGCGAACACGACAAACGGTCAGCACATCATCATATACCTACCGAGTGCTGTAACCGGACCCGGTCAGCACACCAATACCTACCGAGTGTAATCGGACCGGCCGGTCAGCACATCAATACCTACCGAGTCCTGTGGCCGGTGACGGCGCGGTGCACGAACTAACGACAACGTCAGCTGATAGGTACACACGGCAATGACAGGCCGGAGAGCACGCAACGGCTCGTACAGTTCAGTCATGCTCGCTGGCCCAGACCTATGTTGAACACGGGATATACACCAATCAGCCACTGTCACCATTTGATATCGCACTGCTCCCCGGCAGTTCTGCCTCTCAGTCTCCGTGTTACCACGTCTTCTCGTCTGCGTCTTGTGTTCCTCTGTATTGGCCTTGTGCCTCAGTCCGCATCTCCGTGTCATCACCTGAGACAAGCCAGTCCCGCTGTGGCCTGCCCCCCCAGCGTCTGTGTCTCAGTCTGTGGTCTCTCTGTGTTCCATATTCTCACCTGAGACAGCCAGTCAGCGCTGTGGCCTCCGCGTTCCCCTCAGCGCCTGTGTCTGGCGCGCCATCTGCGGGGGCGGCGTCGGCTGCTGTCCACAGTTCCAGGAGAGACGCTTCTGTATGCTGGCGTCCCGCGCCTCTTGTTTCTGCAAACAGCAGCGACGCACGGTGTTAGCGGCGGAAATGCGCAGACCATTAACACCTCGGACACTAACATTGACTCCTGTTGCTGTTTTTACCAGGACAAGCACGGATCGAGTGCCTAGACACCACAATTCACGGAGGGTGTGTGGGATGTGAAACACGCAAATGAAAACAAAAACGAAAACAAAAACGGGTTCACGAGAAGAAGACCGGACGCGGGTCCAGGAAGCCTGTAATGATATTCTATACCAGCCAAAACCAGAACAGAGCGGGAAGCCTGTAATGATATTCTATACCAGCCAGAACCAGAACAGAGCGGGAAGCCTGTAAATGATATTCTATACCCAGCCAGAACCTAGAACAGAGCGGGAAGCCTGTAAATGATATTCTATACCAGCCAGAACCAGAACAGAGCGGGAAGCCTGTAATGATATTCTATACCAGCCAGAACCAGAACAGAGCGGTGTGGAATTGGCAGGCTGGAAATGCTGTACCAGTACAGGACAGAAACATCTCAGTCATTGCGCGATATATGTTCTGAGGTGAATTATCATTCTAGAAAACCAGTAAGGCGCCGTATGTTGGCGATGAACGAGCGAGCGCGAAGGAAATGTATGGTGAATTTAAACTCGATCAGGCAAGTAGTTTCTGAGATACAAAAAGGGTGCTCACGTGCGCACGTGCAGAGGCATCCACCCCTGACTTGTGGGAAAGTGGTTGCTGGGAGTCCATAACCACACACCATATTTGCAAACAATCTGCCCCGCCGTTGCCGAGTTTTTGCGAGAAAACACTTTTCAACACCCCTCACGCGGCACGCACCGCACGCAGTGGTAGTCACCCACAAGAGTCGGCACTGGTCTCTAACAGGGTAGGTTGGATGGGGCTGCTCAGGAAGTAGCCCGCTTGTCAATCGGACGTGCGGTTGCATATATTTGAGCTTGTTTAAAGCGTTGCCACGGGCCGGGCCGGGCCGCTCATATTTGTTTCCCCCATGAAGGACGAGTGAGCGCTTCGTGCTCGCTCGTAGTCGTAATTATCCGCATATCAGCCGTAATAATTGTATAGTACCTACACATATAAAATAAAACACATTCACCTAGCTCAGCCGCGGCAGAGGCAGAGATTTGACGAAAGCCTGTCACACAATACATAACTTCCTGTTAATCAACTAACTACAAATATATATCTATGTGTAAGTATGTGCGTACTGTGTTGTGTATATACCTATGTGTTATAAAGCAAGAAGCTTATATATGTATATAAATAAACGTCTGATCTATACGTATGCTATATCCGTATGGTCGGCTGCCGTTCCCGTCCGTGGTTCCCCTACTGTGGCTACCCTCCGTGCTGGCTCTGAGGTTGCCGGTCAGTGGTTACCTTCATGTCCTCTATGGCGCCGGCCGTGTGGTACCGCCGGTTCTCTAGCCGGTCCCGCGAGTGTCGCCGGCTGCGGGCCTCCGCGTCCGTCGTCTCCGGCTCATCAGTGTCCGCCGGCAGGCAGCCTGTTCACAGGTACCGAGAGAGCCGAGCCGTCAGTTTACAGGCAGACCCAGTGGAAGAAGGGGGGGGGGGGGTGACGGGCGTCAACAGGTACACCAGCTGAGGTTGTCAGCGTCGCCGGCAGCAGCCTGTCACGAGGTGTCCACGAGTGCGAGGCCGTCAGTGTACAAGGAAGGACTCCAGGGGGGGGGGGGTGGCGGTCACAGTGGGTACCAGCTGAGTGTCAGCCGTCGCGCGGCAGCATTCCTGTTCACAGGTGCCGAGAGAGGCCGAGGCCTGTCAGTTTTACAGGAAAGGACCAGTGTGAGGGGGGAGGACGGTCAGTCAACAGGGTTTACACCAGCTGATTTAGGTTGGTGCAGCGTCCGGGCCGGGCAGCCGCAGCCATGTTCACATTGGATACCGAGATGAGCCGGAGGCCGTCAGTTTACAGACAGGACCAGTTGGAGGGGGGAGGGGGGGAGGCGGTCACCGTCATTACAGGTACAGCCTCTCAGTCTGTTATGGGGTGTCTATCGCAAGACGTCAGAGGCAGAGAATGTTGTGCGGGGAGCGCGTCTCCCGTCTCCCTGGCGACTCGCACGGAGACGGGAGACATGGCAGCGGTAATGGGAGCGTTGACAGTAGGCGAACAACGCTACCCGGAACCGTTGTGACCCCAGTGTCCGGCCGTTTCACCGAATGCATGGCCCCGCGGGGGATTAACAAGATATAATACCGAGCGTTGTCGGAGCGCTGTCGGAGCGCTAGTTCCGCGAATGCGATGCATTCAGCCGCCCAGCGCTACCGGGTCGGCCGACACGACTGTGTTAACAGCGGTGTCCACGCTGTTGTCACATGCTTCACCAGACAGTCGGTCGGGTCACCGCCTACAGCAGACACCCACCTGTTTCTGACGCCGGCGCCGGCGGGGGCGGGGGCGGCGGCGGCGGCGACGGGCAGCCGCCGTCGGTGGTGACATGTCTGGCGCGGGACAGCGGTGGGTTGCGGGGCGGCGGCGGCTGGACGGCCGTGCTGCGCCGCAGGGTGCGGGGCGACAGGGGAGGGTAGGTGACGCCGCGCTGGGCCGGCTGATGCACGCGCTTGGCCGGCACCGAGAGCTGCTGCGCCGCCTCGGCCGACAGGTTCGGCATCGACTGGCCGGCCGGAGTCAGGTGCGTCAGCACGGAGAGCTGGTTCGGAGTGGAGCCGACTGAACGCAGCATCGGCCGCCTGAGGAGTGGGCCGGTCGGTTAGCTTACAGTGACGAACAGTGGGAAAAGTTACAGTTAGGGAACAGTGTCGACTGGACCAGCTGCTGTACTCTGGTCAGAGACCGGTGGCCGGTCCGATCCTGATCAAAGAAACAACACCCAGCGATAGGTCCTAGGCACGTCAACGACAGCAATAGACAGCGTACAACAGTAAAACCATGACTATAAACCAACAGAGACATAGCACGGTGTATCCGTCCCCAGTGTTCGCGCATGGAGACAAGTCCTCCGGTAGATGAGGAAAGTAGATGAGGAAACGCGAGCTTATTTTCTCGAATGATAACGATGTCGTCAGTGCCAAGTCGGCCGTGTGGAAATGCCTGAGCACTGAGCCCATAATGATGACGCTGAAGAGCGGGGCGTCGCCTGGCGATACAGTACACCCTCTGTAGGTGTATACCGGGCCACTCATAGCACTGTTGCCACCACGACAGAGGCGCCACTCAGCGCCAGCAGCACAAACTAGAGCCCCTGAGTCCATAACAGCGGCCTGATCTCTTGGCACGCCTCCGGCAAGCCCGATACCTGCATCGCGTCACTACCGATTGTGGTGTGCACCTTAGCGTTGCTGGTAGCAATACCGCTGCCTTCACGGGGATGAAAGTCGATCGCCCTCCGCCATTTTCGTTTAACATTGGAACAACCGTTAGCTTAACGGTACATTAGGAGGCAAACGAACCACGCCAGCCATACTCGGCCTCATTTATCATCTGACAGCTGCACAATGTCCTGGTCCGTCCGAGGCAGCATCACCCCCCCCCCATGTCCAGTATGTCTCGTTACCTCTCGGTCCGCGGACTAAGCGAGCACCGCAGTTTGGCGGATGGGTGGTCCTCAGAGGCGGAACGCTCCGGCATGTTGAGCCTCTCGTCCGCCGTCGCCGACAGCGCCGACAGCGCCGCGCGCGACGGGCTCGTCTGGATCGTGGACATGCCGCTGGGGTCGCTGTTGTCCATCGAACTGCTGCGGAGTGGGGCCGGGTGGAGTGAGAATCTGGCAAGGGAGGAGGCGCTGGTGTGGGAGTAGGAGTAGGAGTAGGTGCAGGAGATTTGATCGCCCCGCATGCGTTGCCGAGCTGGGAAACTAATGTGGGCGTCATCCACTATTGCTAATACTGGCACACGACGTGTTAAGCCACTGAGCTGTTGAAGTGAACGAGAAGCAAGACGTTAATATAGATAGACAAACCATTTTGGTAATGAACAGGGCGTCGCCTTGCAGGTTCTGTACCCTCAGCCATACCAAAGTCAGTACCATATACCACAGTACCATACCAAAGTCCAAACACATCATTTTGGGGGTGGATGCGACTGTTGTGAGCCGACTGACCTGTGTGAGTGTATCAGACTGGGCACCCGGCTGGTGCGGCTGCTGTGAGCCGACTGACCTGTGTGAGTGTATCAGACTGGGCACCCGGCTGGTGCGGCTGCTGCCCCGCGGACTGCGTGACGTCATCAGCGCCGTGGCCGGAGGCTCCAGCTCGTCATCGTCGTCATAGAACACGTACTCCTGGTTGATGGTGGCCAGCCGCGCCTCGCGGTACTTGTCCTGGGCCTTCTTCACCCAGTCCACCCAGTTCTGCCGAGACACAGCGCACACGGTCACAGCAAGAACTTTATCAAATCAAAGGCGATATATATACATAATAAAACCAGACTTAAGACACACGGTCAGAATAATACATTTGTAAAACCGTACTCGGAGCACACGGCAACAACGAGGGCGTTTTGAAATTGAATCTGCACTCTTATGGAGAAAACGTCGACCATCTTGCTTGATTTATTAGCGCTGGTTGATATTAATTGCAGTGTTGCGCCATACGGCGGAGATGAATGTGGCGGCGAGATGTTTCCTGGTAGGTGTACCGGCGTGCTTTTGCAGCACAGCCCTTCCATCAAAGGGCTTAGCGAAGGGCTTAGCTGGCGGGAGGATATCGCGCTGACATTGCATATGATGAGAAGCCTCACTCAGCCCCCTTCGCTAAGCACTTGGATCCTTCCTGACCTTCACCGACAACATCGCCCCGCCGGCGCCGTTTAATTTGGCGGCACGAGTCCGCGCAATATAACACCAGCCGAAGCGCCGCGACGCCCACCACAAGAATTTCATAAAACAATCCCGTTCGGCCGGCAAGCGGCGCGGTGGTGTGAGACGATCGATGTGAGAAGACGCCGCTGGACGGCGCGCGAGTCTCCTCCGCGGCGCGAGCTGCACGCCATTCAGGGGCGCGGCGCCGTCTTATGGCGCGTCCGAGCACGCTGATAGTGCAGTTTTATGGCCGGTGGCACGGCCGTATTGGACGGGCGGAGGACGCTCGCCGCCCCGTCCCGATTTAACGAGCCCCACCGGTGCGGCACAGGCCGGCCGCGCGGAACTGTGATCTATGTGTTTTGGGGAGGCGCGCTGACGACACACATTACAGGGTGCACGTCTATCTTGATTGCCAATGGTCGTGGCTCTGTAAGGATAAGTGCACACTTTGCTGTTCTGCAAACAACGCTTCCAACAAACAGCTAATGAAGTTAAAGTAATGATTCCGCATGTACCGAGTTCAGTCATCGGCTGCAGTGACCTCTCAAATCCTGGAAGCTACGTAAGCTAAGCAAAGTGGCCGGCAGTGTTTTTCTCAGTAGTAGAGCCCTGAGTGTTAGCGGGCAGCCCGTCAGCAGTGCCTACGGTGCCAACTGCCGACCCCTCTGACGCCACTTGTGAGCACCTGTCGCGCCGCGCTGGACGGAGGCGTGCAGGAGTGATGCCGGCCGTTAGACGGCGGCTTATGACTGCCCTCTGCTGAGCGGCGTGGTGGCGGCTTATGACTGCCCTCTGCTGAGAGGCGTGGTGACGGCTTATGACTGCCCTCTGCTGAGCGGCGTGGTGACGGCTTATGACTGCCCTCTGCTGAGCGGCGTGGTGACGGCTTTATGACTGCGGCTCCTGCCTAGAGAGGGCGTGTAGCGGCTTATGAACTGCCCTCTGCTGAGAGGCGTGGGTGGGCGGCTTAATGACTGCCCTCTGCTGAGAGGCGTGGTAGCACGGTCTTTATCATGATGCCCTTCTGCATGAGAGGCGTGGTAGCGGCTTATGAAAACTGCCCTCTGCCTGGAGCGGCGTGGTGGGCGGCTTATGAACTGGCCCTCTTGCTGAGCGGCGTGGTGGCGGTTATGACTGCCCTCCTGCTGAGGCGCGTGGTGGCGGCTTATGACTGCCCTCTGCTGAGAGGCGGTGGTGGCGGCTTATGACTGCCCTCTGCTGAGAGGCGTGGTAGCGGCTTATGACTGCCCTCTGCTGAGAGGCGTGGTGGCGGCTTATGACTGCCCTCTGCTGAGAGTGCGTGGTAGCGGCTTATGACTGCCCTCTGCTGAGCGGCGTGGTGGCGGCTTATGACTGCCCTCTGCTGAGCGGCGTGGTAGAACGGGGTCTAGCAGCCGCGCACCGCTGGGGCGACCACAGTCAGGTGACGATACGCATATTGTGCGTGGGAGTATGCAATGCATTCAAGTGCGTCTGCCTTTAGACCAGGCAACCGAAGTTGATTGTTTAAATTTCCATGGAGCTACTGGAAAGGCCATTGACTGTTTCGCGACAAGCCTAGAAGATATATTTGCTATAAATGAATTAATATATTAGGTTAGTATATATATATATACTATTATATATATTTATATTATATATATATAGTATATCCATATAGATATATATATATAATTAATAAATAAATAAATGAGATAAAAATAATTAGTACTGCCACCCACCAGTGGTTCTGTGGTAAAGTAATGCAAGTTGGGTAGCAAAATTCTACCTTACGTTTACCCTGGCTTTTCTCGGAATAGTAGGTAGCACGGGTTAAGACAGGGCTTCACTTTACTGCCGTGTCATCTCTGGCAGCAGTGAAAGCGCAGGCGGTCGGGGCTTCCTAACCTTACGGCTTACACTTACCACTCTCAATGCAGCTGCAGAGGACGAGTGTTTCCTTGGCTTTCCTGCCTTACAATGGCCACTCCAGAGCAATAAAGGGTTCTTACTTCTTACCTTACAGTGCCAACTGCCGACTCTAGGAACAGTAGATCATGGAGAGAGGGAGAGGGAGAGAGATAGAGAGTGAAGGAAGGCGTTCTCCTCACCTTGCAATGCCTGCTCTCGGAGCAGTACAGTGTGAAGGCGGCCGTGGCCAGCTGGTACTCGTTGAGGTAGACGCAGAGCAGGGCGGCGTCCTTGGCTCCCTCCTGCACCACCAGTCGGTCGATCACGTACGGCTGGCGGATCACACGCACCTTGTCGCCCTTCTTCGTCAGCGGCTTGCAGACGAGCAGCATGTCCGTGAAGAGGAAGCAGCGGACGTCCACCTGAGGAGGCACGGCACGGGCTCCGTCAGATTCCCGAGTTTATATGAAGCGCGCAGTTCGTGACCACGTCGTTCGTTGGAGTGCCAGGGCCTCACTTGTTTACTGAGAAACGCCACCAATGCGACATTTAGTAATTACATATCGACTGCTTTAACGCTGTACGTGGGAAGTTGGAATTGGGGTCATTTGGTAAAATGAATTTACCTGATTAATAATTTCCGCACACAATTGTCGACAATGGACTTGTGACCATTTAAGCCAGAACATAAGGCACAAGCTGAGGGGCAGTTGGGGGTGAGAAGGTGAGGGGGGGGCGGTGAGCCTGACTATTCCGCCACTGGCAGGCCATCGAACGATCAGGGCTATCAAACTCCCTACAATTGCGTTCCTAACAGAAAGACTGTCGATCAACAGCTAGCTTTGCCACGGGAATGATATTAACAGTCTTGAATCATTTATAAAGTGAACAGCTATTACGGTACGAGGATAATGGCGGATACAAATCACCTGCTGATATTCAGACTAATGAGGAGATTATTTGCAGGCATTCTAAGTTCTAAGTGACCACATGACCTTTCGAACAGACGTTGAGTGTGCAGGAGATGTCGGCTGCTTATTCAGGCTAGAGTTCAACGTGACGTCCGATCTTATAAAGGTCAACCATAAGAACTCACGACAAAGCTCTGACGATACATTGTACTGCCTCATTGTCCGTCTCCTGCACCTGGTGGAGGTCCCATGGCACTGAGTCACCATCCCTGCACCCTGGTGACGGTCATGTCACTCCCTCATCACCGGCTCAGCCTGTCCGCAGTGCAGGATGGAGGATAACTGGACTCTGGCCGGCTCGATCTCATCCTAAACTCTCTACCAACCGCGGCGGCTCCGCAGCCCGGCTTGATTAAAACCCGGCCACATTTACAGGATTGCAATACCTTATTGTTATCCAGACAATGGTTAGAGACAAACAGCAGAACGTTTAAGATGAGGCAGCGATGAGAGCTTTCAACGCTGGAAATAGGACACAGGAACGCAAAGGCAGTGATGCCAGACGAGATAAAATGATTGGAAAAATATCGTCTGGTGGTTCGCCGACCATTTGAAGCATGCCGACACGAACAATCAATGTCCGATAAAATGAACGATTTATTTGCCCTAAGCTTGCGCTATCCTGGCAATAGCTGAACACAAATCATGGGCCGGAAAAGAGAGTTGTAAAAACACCGAAAAACGGAACGGAAGCGGAAAAACGGATCATTTGAATTAAATACGCAGCAGTCATACATCAAGGATGCTCTTAAGTACAGCCTTGAAGCATGTGCATTGCTCATCTCATCAAAAACGATTGCCGAACCTTGCAAATCAGTGAAAGTTTTTCGAACTCGAGTGAGATATGAGCAGGGTGAGTCTCCAACCGACCTCCTATATCCTATATGCATGACCAAGACCCATTGCAGGCTCAAGGTTCACGAATCGCATGCAACTATATAGTTGCCTAAGTAAGTATGAGATGCATGCACGTGAGCAATGGGTATGTACAAAACTGTCTAATGTACCTTCAAATCTAATTTGTAACTTTTTCTAACGCAATGCCCAAAGCCCAGTGGTTGGTAGTTACAAATAAATAAATACAATACCTATATAAGTCTGCTGCTGTGAGGCGCGCCGGTGATCTATAGGTGCCAAGCTGCCCATTGATTGCCTCCCGTGCGAGCGGCCGTCTTCGGGAAACAGGGGACGGGCGGGGCCGACGGTCATCTACTGGGCAGCGCACACCGCGACAAGACTGAGGAGCCGGGGAGACAGAGGCGACGGGAGACGGCAGCGAGGAGAGGAGACCGCGGCGCGGAGACAGGATGGACGAGAGAGCCGAGAGAGGCCTGCCAAGGAGCGCGTCGCTGACGACAGGCGAGGAGAGGAGACCGCGGCGCGGAGACAGATGGACGAGAGAGCCGAGAGAGGCCTGCCAAGGAGCGCGTCGCTGACGACGGCCTGCCAGCCGCGCCGGAATAACACGATCTCTGCGACGACAAATGGGTCGGTGGCCACCCGAGCCTGGTCCTGCGATCGACTCAGCGACTTTGCCGAGCGTTCGCTAACGCGATCAAGAAGACAAGAGACGCTTCACGACATCGGAAAATAGCCTGCGGGCCAAATTTAGCCGTAGTAAAATCGGCTTAGCAATCCTGACGCAAAGTCAGACTTGGATGCTCGGAAGCCAGGCTAACATCGCAAAACGACGAGAGTCACCTTTTTGTAGGAGCACAATATGTCCGGAAAGCCACAGCTGGACGGTTAACGACAGTGACCGGCAGACCATCCACCGTGAAGAGACCTCTCGGCAGCCTCCTGCTGTTGCCGTTACCGGCCAGTGAGCCCCGCCGGCCGACTGCTGCGTGACGGCCGCTTTGGATGCGGCCAGAGTGCGCCATTATGCGCCTGACGCACACCACATCTGTCGCCACTGCTGCATAGCGGTGGAGCGTGCTCAGAGTGTAGAGTGGCGACTAAACGACTGCAGCGAGGCAGCATACCCGGCCGACAAAGTTACAGGCTTACCGGGGACTCGGCCGAGCATTAAATCACAAACAAATTAACATCGCACGGTCAAAACAGCTTTTAACTATCCTGTCTCATAAAAGGCATTTACAGGCCATTAAACCGATATGCGACGCGATGGTCGTATTAAGAGCAAATAACAACCAGAACTTCCTCTTCGTACAGCGTAGGCGGGATTGATAACAGTAAATTGCAAGATTTTGTAAATTTTTGGAAAGCATGCAATTCAAATTTCATGCTAAAAGCACATAAGATATTCAACTAGATTCTAGTTCCTGTGACATTAATAACTACAAAATTTACATATATTCAGCGTCACAGACACTCCTTTAGTTTCCGTTGTATATAGCGAGCTTCATTACTGACAAGACGTCTGTCCGTCGCCTCAACTTACCTTAGAGGTAACGTTGTCTCGCAACTTGAGCTCCCCCTCGAACAGCAGATAGCGCCGATGGACGTCGCTACAGCCCGGCATGGGACACGTCAGATCCAGAGAGAGGTGCGGCTTCATCGCACGCTCCAGCTCATCGTCCTTAGTGTCCTGAGGGGGGAGGGGGAGAGGTCAGGTCACAGGTCAGGGTCACAATGGAGGCTTTGTAGCCCGTCCAAACTCATCATCTTTTTTCGTGTGCGTGTGGGAGGGAGGGAGGGGAGGAGAGGTCAGGGAAGGGAGGGTCACATATAAGAGGGTCACAGGTCGGGTCAGTGTCTGTTAGGTCTTGTCAGGCTCGAAAAGTGCGCTGAAGATCAGTTTGTGGTAGCATTTACTCAAAACGTTAAAGACAAACGAACGAACGATATATATATATATATATATATATATATATATATATATATTATATATAAGGGTATGTATAATGTTGTTTGTGTGGCTCTGTGGTGTGTGTGGTGTGTATATTTTAACAAGGTTTGCCAAAATGGGCAGGCAAATACCGAAACATTCTGCAGTATCATCAAAGGGTCTCTGAGATTCTACGAAGTTTTCTTATTTTGTTAACATTAGTTTAGGATCCGAAGTGGAATCGAAAATAGCATTGCCACAAGTTTCGCTAAAAGGGAGGAAAACTTCAGTAGCCGGCGACTTAATAAAACACGTATCCGCGTATCAACAGGAGCTCTGCAGGAAGCTACCAAGCCGATACGAAGAACTTGCTCAATGCGGCGCAACATAGAGGCCGTGAGCTTCTCGGTTGCTGCGAAGCGAGTCACTGCTGGGGTACGTTAATTCAACTGAGCTGCCGTCACAACGAAGTCCCCCATCGTTTGGTAGCTGCGTAATATTGAGCGATCCTCCGAGCAGGGGAGACCTTCACTTCCATTAGATGAGGAGTCCTCGAGGCTCGCTTCTGACCCCATACGGAGCGAAGGTCCTCACAGTCGAGCATTCGCAGTCAAATACAACGCAATGCGTCAAGGCGACAGCTGCAGCAAGATATTACGTCGAGAAAGGCCCGTTAGTTCCGAGCAAAATGACGCACGCGAATTTCTGTGGCGTCACGAGTTGGCGGCTATTGTTGTCATATTCACTCGGAAGACTTATTGTTGCAGTCATTCTGAAAACTCAAGAGTTGTAGACGAGAGCCGCTTTACAAGCCGTCAGAAAACAGTTCCCGAATTCCGCAACCACTAGCGCAGCAACGTTAAGCTCAAGTCACGTGGTGTGCGTTTAACGTCTGAGGAATTTATATCAGTCCGCACGTGATTCAGGCAAAAAATAAAAATAAGCTTGTGAATTTCGTACATACTATCGTCAAAGTTCTGGATATTTTCATCAAGAGAGCAGCCGTTCCACCGTCTTTGGGTGCCCAGTCCACATCGTCCTATCCACCATCTCCGGAGCGGAGAAGGGGGGGGCGCTACCACACAGTGTAACGATAGTACGATACAAATTGGTCGATGATGGCACTCAGTCTCTCATTGCTCGGTGTCGAACTGCGCAAGAGAAACCGTCCACGCTGCCGACAACACGCCACGTCTTCATCTGAAACCACAAAAGGCCACGCGATCATTCAAACACTCAATCTTACAATCTGTGAAACACAAAGGCCACGCAGAGACATTAAACACGTTCACGTCTTCAAATCGGAAACACAGCCACCAGAGACTTACCAACACGTCCACGTCTCAATCTGAAACAACAAAGCCACGCAGAGGACATTACAACACTCCACGTTTTCAATGCATTGAAAAACAAGGACCACGCCAGAGACATTACACAACCACGGTCACGTTTTACAATACTGAAACACAAGGCCACGCAGAGACATTACAACACGTCCACGTCTTCAATCTGAAACACAAGGCCACGCAGACATATGACTAACTGATGTCACGTCCTCGCTCTGAAACACAGATCCATATTTATGTGCTCAAAATGTAAAGACGCTCTGAAACGCACGTCAGTGTAGCTACAATCTCGGTCAATGCTAAAACACAATTTCACATGAAACTTTAACGGCGTAGTGATTTATTTCACTTTTTATGCTGGTAATATAGCAAGTTATTTAGTTTCTGTGTCAGCACATCCATCCCGGAGTGCTCGTTTCCATATAACTGTATTACCAGAGATTGTCCGCAGTTCGGTTCGGATGCCGTGGCAGCACCTTCGAGCCTCCCCGCGAGACAGCTGAGTCGCCAGCTGGTGCCGGTATTAACTGGACATATCGATCGCACCCTCTCAGACAAAACCAGGCAATAACGTCTCAGCGCGTCGGCCGTCGCCACTCGTTCGTTCTTGAGACACGGCAGGTAAATGATAAGCCTCCAAGATGTGAATGGTGCCAGTACCTCAGCAGGACCTTCCGGAAATGACTATCGTAAGCTAGAGTTTCACGTGCTACGCACAGACAGGAATTGCTACATATTTGGGAAAGTCTCCAGACTGACCTCACATAGATAATGCATACAGATCGGAGTATAAGCATGACCGCATCTGTTAAACATGCGACAGCTATATTGCAATAATTTATAAGAAAATATTTATCAAAAAAAATGAAGACGTTTGGCTTTAGTTTGACAAATTATCAAAAGTTATCAAACATTGAAATGTAAACGTTTAAAATGTTATTTAAAATGTAAACAATTCAACGTTATTTAACGGCACACCAGATATAATGTTAAATGTTGTGTAGAACGTTTTGTAATTAACTTTCTCTCAAACATTGCTATACTAAGGCAGTTAAAGAAATATTTCCCTTCACATGATAACCGCAGCAGCCTATATGATGATTGCCAAGTAATCGAAAGCCTTCAGATCTACGCAATAACGGGCAAAGTAACATCAAAGGACTATCCAGTATAACAAATAAGGAAGCTGTTGGCTGGACCTCCAGGTCTGTCTTGCAACTCACCGCATTTGGGAATTTCAAGGAAATAGATTGCTGCTGCTATGTCCGATCGATCTACATTCATGCCCTGTGGTTTAATGTAAATCAAACTAGGAATGTCCCTGCCTAGCTTGTTCCCAATGCAATAGATATGCAAAGAATATTCGGCATACCGGCTTCTACACAATATGACACTCCAACACGAGTTGTGGACTATTATAAACGCCCTTTCAAAGCCCCAGATTCAGAGAAGCACTTGGGCTGGGAATAAATGCTGATTCCCATTGTCCCCTGCTGGCCCGAGCGTTCAGCGCCACGTAAACACTCCAGCGGCTCTGTAAGATTATTGTATGTTGAATATGCACTTTTGCAAGGCATACGCATGCATGCAAACGATATTTGCCGCCTGTGTGAACCAACGTAAACTGCCTCACTAATTCCTGAGATCTATCCAACCAATAGCTAATCCTAAGCAAGCACCATCAAAAACACCAATAATACGCCGGTAATGAGCTGCCTCTCACGGGCCTTCGGTAAACTACCGTGTCCAGGCCATTCAGGCACTAGTAACAGCACTGATCTTCCCGCCCGCAATCACTCTGAGGCGTCTCAATTGCTCCCACGCGCGGCGGGTAACTAAGTCCAAACAATCTAAATATCTGTGACCCCCTTCATCTCGAGATCGAAGTCTCGAATTCTTGGCGAAACCCAGCTGTCCGTGCGGGAAAGCGGATCTTACCTACTCATTCTCCGAACTCGCTTTGGGCGATCACCTCACCAAGTGCTGCCGAGGGAAACGCTGTCAATCGCTAAGTCCGCCCAGTTTCGAACAAGAGTGAGCTCCCCGTTGTAGAACAGCGAGTAGTAGTCGTCTAGTTCCTCATGATCCACGCCCACGGGCACTGACCAAATTGTTGTCGTGTGGGCCTTGCGCATGCTGACGTGGCATCCGGACGACGAGTGGGCAATGATGGCGGGTGACGGAGCCCCCCGTGCCGTGACAACGCCGCCGTGAGACGCCACTGTTCCCCAGTGGCTACGTCGCAGTCCCAGCTGGACCTTGCACCGCTCAATCAGACGCACCCCGAACGAGACTATCCTTGCCCTTATCGATGTGAATCGGTGAGAATCCCAGTCTGCTGGACCACCTAGTCAATCATCACGGAAACGAACTTGAGAAACAAAAAGCCATGTTATACGATCATGCAAACATTGCAAGTTTGCGTTCATTGCTTACGGAACGACGCTAGACGGGTATAAATAGAGATAAAGATCAGTGTTAGCGTTACTCCAGCGCATAAGGGTTTTTCGGTACGACACACAATGCGTCTTATATTGAATCCGTTCCATTCTCAAATCAGCACAACATTAAATTGGGCTGCGATATTGTGGAAAAACAGTTTTTCATAAACTATCTCCCTAGCAGCAGAGTGGCAGATTGTAACGATCTCACATTTTGTTTAGTCGTAACTCACGTCTGATTCCTCACTCATCCCTCGACCGAACTGACTTCAAACACTATAGATCAAGAATCTCATTTCTTATACAACTGATATAAACCGATGAGAATCAACTCGGACTACTTATTCAACTGAATTTTAACCATTGACCTTCCGGACGTCGACTCAAAAACACGTTATGAGGTCGACTACAAAGTTTGATCTATCTCAGCAATGCTACTTTACTTGATTCCCACACTTCAGTGTTGACCGTGGGAGGGGAGGGTATGGCCTCGAAGGTGTGGCTAACCAAAAAAGAGTTTATGATCTCCCGTGGGTCAGATAAATCGCATTCTATTCCAAATTGGGTTTGTTCAGTGAATTGCCGCGAAATGACCCCATAATGCTCCCGTGTTATGATTATTGTCTCCTGTGCATTTGTGATCCACAGTTGTTTGACGCGAACGTCCCAGAGATCTGTATCTCACTAATCGAATGCAAAAAGAACTAACTCAACTCTTGACTCAAGTTCCTGTTGCTCAAACAGATTAGAATCGAACCCGCGACTTTTACTTCAGAGTCCCGTGTCGTGTTCATGAAAAAATTACATGTGCGAGTGCCCCCATCATATTACATCCACTCTATCCAAAAATTGTCTGACTCATGGTGACCGTACTCATTGACTCTAAGACTCTGAGTCATTTACAAGTCTGCCTAGCAGCTATAGATTCGGTCATCTCCGTGGTAGGATTCGACCGCTCCCATGACACTCACAATCCCGCTGGCGTCAGCCGCGATGGAGTTGTCGAACGACTACTTGAAGCAGCTCACGCAAATAACTGTTAGATCGAATGTCGATCAGCATCCAGACACAAGTTTCTGACCTGTTCGCAACTAGCTCATTGGTGAATGGCCAGCATACCAACTGTGGTGCCAGTTCAGAGAATATTGTACATGTCCCCAAGCCGATGTCGCAATATCAACATATGTCAGTGGCGTCTCCCGGAAACTCAGTATAAAACCGAGAGCATTTCAGTTTGTGAGCCAAAAACAATTTGTCCGAAAGCAGAAGCAAATGTATTGATATGGAATTTAAAACGTCCAGTTTATCATTCACTAATGAGCGTGTGATACATGACATGATATAGGAACAGCTATGTGGTCAAATAATGTATACACTAACGTTACAGGTACATGACCAATATCAAGTAAATACCCACCAAAATAACACAGTATATATCCATTTAAAACTACACGACAAGCCATCCTTGGCATATGTATGTCCGAAAAATGTCCGAAGAATAGCCTATGTTGCGACCGAACACCGATCGGTGTTCGGACGATGAAATACTGGGATTCCGAAACTGTTCGCACGATTGGCACACTAAATACCAACCATAATGTACATTCCAGTTAAATACACGGATATCACCAACGGACAGCAAACCTCAGTAGATATTTCTCACTCCCGATAAAGAAATCCTCACATGTGGAGCGTGGCTGCTAATTAGCCACGGTCTGAATAATATATATGGCAACGAACAACACAAAGTCGGGACCGCCTGAAAACGCCGAGCATCAACAGACTATCGCACCCACACCAGCAGACCAACAATGACGAACCCAAACTGAAAGGCAGATTGAACAGCAGCTTCCGCCTCGCCCGTCTTTCACTTTTATCATGGGCACCGGTGTCAACTGGAGTAGCGGTGAAGCGGCCACTCTCTCTGCCGCAAGACCAGCACTTTACAGTAAGTACAAGTGGATCGATACGTGCACCAGACTGGATGTTCATGAGGTACCAAAACCCGCTCACTCCTCTTGCCGCAGACCAGCACTTACAATACACTGGACAAGTGCACACAACTGGAGTGCGGAACCGGCACTCTCTCTGCCGCAGGACAGCCACTTACAATACACTGACAAGGGGATATGGACAACTTCCAAAAACACGGTGGAGTGCCGTAGAAAGCCAGAGCGACCTTTCTCGACCGCAGACCAGCACTTATGAGCCCGCAAAAGATAACATGTATAAACAAAGTGCTACCATACGCGTTGTGTGCAGAATGCGAGCCGGCACTCTCGTTTCTTGCTCGGCCAACGCACAGGCTAGCTCTAACAATATACATACTTGTGTTTGTTTACTCAATTGTGCGTCAGACCAACCTGAGGCGAGCCGGCACTCTTTTTGCAGACCGACAGCCACTATCAGCACTCGGTACACAAACACACTAGACAAGCTACAACCACAAACTGGCATTGGATAAGCCAAACAAGGCAGCCTGCCGCACTCTTTTCTGCCTCAGACCAGCATTGCTAGGCCCCTTGGAGCCAACATCACGGAAGTCTATAGTGCACCAGACTTATCGCGTGTTAGGCCGTGAAGCCCACATTGCTTTTCTGCCGCAGTAGGGTACTCCCAGCTAGTCCCGAACATTTGCCCTCAGAGCCAATTACAACCAGGACCAATGCTGTCTACCAACTGCGGAGAGCCGTTTGCTCTAGGCCGGCACTCTTTTATCTTCGACCGCAGACCATTCAACCTACTCAAAAACAATGACACACCTCCCTGGCGTACAGACCCGAATGTTTCAGAATTGCCATGCCAACCAACTGGACATCCATTGCGGAGCCGCAGTAACTAAAATCAACATGCCGCAGAAGCAGAGCTGACAACTTTATACAATAAAACAACTAGGGAACAAGTACACCCAACGATTGGAGCTCGTGGACCGGGCACTCTTCTTCTGCCGCAAACCAAGAGCAACATTACCAAATTCAAGCAATACTGGATAGCAATATTGTCTGCCACCGCACCCCACTGATCCGAGATGCGGTGCGGAGCCGGCACTCTTTCTTCCGTCCGAACCCAAAGAGATCTAGACTCAACCTTGTATCAAACACTGACTGTACAGGTCCACCTAACCTGGATTGCGAGAAAGCCCGGCACCTCTTATCTTACAGTCAGACCCAGAACTCACTTACCAAATACACCTCGTGACAAGGTGCACACCAACTGGAGTTGCTGTGACCGGCACTCTTTGCCCGCAGACCACCCCCACTCCTAGCAAATTACACCTTGCCCGACTAAGAGGCAACTCAATGAGAGGTGCGGACCGGCACTCTTTCTGCCCGCAGACCACACTTACAACACACTGGACAAGTGCACCAACTGAGTGCGAGCCGGCACTCTCTTCTATAACCCGCAGACCATCGCATCCTTCTCACCTACTCACAACTGGACACCAAGCAATCCCTGCACCTAGACTTCGGAAGTGCGAGACTCGGGCACTGCCTTCTCCGCAGACCAGCACTCGTACCTATGACAGCGACACACTGACAAGAACGCACGAACTGGGTGGCAGCGTGCACACCAAATCAATCCGATAATCGGAGCTGAAGCGCAGTACTCGGAACGAGGGGAACTTGGCAGCAACTGACCCCATATCCGCCAAGGTATCGGGGAAATTAACGTTCGCCATACATACTTCCCGCGGCCGGAGATAGCTGCACAGTGGATAGTCCCAAGCGTTTGGATGCCTGATTCTCCGATTCCTACATGGAGGTTGGCGTGCACCCGGCCCGAGCGCAATGTCTAGGAATCACTATCATAGGCCGCCCAACCAACTCATTCCGTCGACTGGGCCCCGAATGGCGCACAGCTTCACATTTTATCTAGATCAAAGTCATGCGCCAGATGGGCTGGACTGGCCTGGCTTGATTGAGGCCGCGGCCGCATGAATACGGAGAATTGAGAAATGTGCCGTATATCAGGGCCGCCGACCGAGTAGCATCCTGCTGGCCGCCACGTGCAGAGTGTACCACAACGACGGGGTGAGCACAAGCGGGGATAACCAACTCACCCCAGAACGTATCCGGCTCGAACTTCAGCAGCGGAATAACTTCAGTCCCGGACCATAAGCCAGCCCGGCTCCTCTGTCGGCCCTCCAAAGAAAACTGCAGGGTACCTTCAGAGATACTCTCACAGAGCCGCATGCGGCGAGCGAGTCGGTGTTCGTTTCGATCCAGCTCCCGAAGTTAATGCCCCGCCGTCGGAGACGACGTTCGGGGCGCCGGGTCAGGACGAGGGTGCGAGAGCCTTCCCGTGTGGACTAGGCCTCTAAAGTCCATACGACCTCCTGAGCTGCCGGCGGTGGACGTGCGGTTATCATTGATACGAAGAAGAACGGCTAAATCGCCCAGCCAGGCCCAGCGCATTAGTGGCTTCCCGCCTCAAGGCAGCATACAGAGCAGGGCGACCGTGACCGCAGAGGGCATACCCAACCTGGACACGCGCCAGGGCCTAAGACGATAACGACAGACGACGGTGTCCAAGTAAATAGCAATGGGCTGAGTCAAAATTCAGCGCCCATTACACCCGACTACCTGTCCACGGTGGCTTAACCCTAATCCTAGCGGGCGCTTAGAACTACGTTACGTGCAGGGTGCAGTCCGCCGCGCATGCCGCACTGCCCCCCCAGAGATCTCGATGAATCGCTGCCCCGGTCGAGTTTCGATGCTTTCTTCTAGAAAAATGAATGGCCCGCGATCGACGTCCACAGGTTTGATCGACAGAGCCCACAAGAACCGTACAAGTCCAAGGATTGTGGGCGGGCGAAAGGGCATGTTTGTCTTTTCTTGAGTTAGAGTCAAAACAACCCATTGGGTCGACCCCAATTTCTCATGTCCCGAAACTTTTGGATGCTTACAACTGTACTGCGTCTTCAACATATCAAAAGATAAGTATTCAAAATGAAAAAATCGTATGGTATTCAGGGATGTAAATGAAGGGATGTTCCCTCTATTCATCTGGAATATCCCAAGCACTATGGTTGCTGTCTAATAGTTGTTGTTGGTCACCCGAGAGATGATATGAACGCCCTTCAACATGATGGGTAGTTCCTTCTAGTCACCTGCTATATCCATGATAAAAATGAAGTATATTGCGCACTGAGTGCAGATTCAGAGTAACATCGTAGGTGCCAGGCACCTATCGCGTAAGTACGCCTTTTATCATCAGTCTTGACTAATTGTTAGACTATGTGCAGACCTAATTATAAGAACTGTCGAAGCGACTTATATACAGCCTCACGACCTTGATCGTAATCCTCAGAGACTGCCACTCGCCCTGCTCGCGAAATATGTACAACTCCAAGTATAATTATATATTCCAGTCAGGATGGTTCAATAACATTGTACCTTATGGCTAGGTTATTTGTTTGCTTTCATTAGTCATCTAAACTACTGCGATCTTTGAGTCACCTATGACAAGCTTTCCACTACCCAAAAAGGCCCATTGAACCCACGCCCTGACAGGACCCGAGCGAGTTTTTGGTTTTCTTGCGGTATTAGTTTTTACAAAAGAAAAACAGCCACTAATGCGCATCCTTAGGATCGGGGATCTTGTCAATGGATCTCGAAAATGATAGTAAGTCAGACATGTTCTGTAGAGCAAGGTCTTTACTCCCGAGTTATCACGTACTCTGGCTTCCCTTATTGTTATCTCTTTGTCTATTTATGCATTAGACTATAAGCGTGA
This sequence comes from Semibalanus balanoides, assembly GCA_014673585.1. NCBI lineage: Eukaryota > Metazoa > Arthropoda > Thecostraca > Balanomorpha > Balanidae > Semibalanus > Semibalanus balanoides. Next base: position 31,982 of record VOPJ01011256.1, read on the forward strand.
CGTAAATCTTGACATATTGGTTTGCTAATGAACCAGGAACATCTGTAGGGTAGTGAACGAGGTTTACTAGCATATTGTAAGTCCGTGTGTCCTCAGCGTCGCGGAGCTGGAATTTTACGGTAAAGCCAGCTGTCGACTGTGGTCCTTCCGCGCCCAGAGAGACGCTAGGACCCACAGATCACATGCCCTCAAGTGACCGAAAAAGGAAACGCAATGTTTGACCTCAAACCGCTCGAACCTGGCAGGCCTAATATCCACCAACGCCATTCATGCTCGCTCACCACCGCATCGTTTGCGTCTCGTAATAAGGCATGCGAACGATGGCCTCCTCCCCAGACTCCGCACTAACACTCCCCCCATCCGCTCTACCCTGACCAAATAAGAGGCCCCTGCCTATAGTTTAGACCCCATCCCAACGTCCTTGATCGTGATACAGTTCCCTAAACTTCAGTAACAGCCGAAGCCACCGTAGAATTATCAGCTTTTGCTACGTCGCTCCAAAAGTGGCTCGTAACTCCCTCTCCCTAAGGATGTTTGCATGCTTAAAAGTTTCCAAATTGGGACATTCCAGCATATATCGCATGGCGAAGAGCGGGTGAAACCCCCCCAAAAAACACCCATAAAACCCACAAAAAAAACACTACCCAGTGGGTTTTGATGAAAAACCCGTTTTTTCCAACCCTGATTCCAGTGGCATCGTTTCTGACCAATTCATTGCACCGCAAACTACGAGGGAAGTATGCGCCGCACAACCGCATTCGTAACACCCTCCCAAAAACATGAGCCTGCCACCGCCTACGCCAAATCAACATCAACGTAAACTTGAATAAGGTTCCATTGAGCGTATACGACCGCGGTATATGAGCTGAACCAGGGTGGTGGGATTGGCACTCGGCATAACCCAAGGTCGTATAATCCAGACAGGTTCAAAGAATTCGTCTATTAACAGTTGTCAGCCTCCGTCTAACCTGCACGTCCCTCTCCCACATCTCCCTGAGTTTTGCCCTTCTGGACCTGCCCCCTTCCCCACCCTCTGCGGTACTGACCTTCTAGGCCTGTCCCTCGCCTCTCCCTGCTTCACCACTGACCTTCTGATCCAGCTGAGTGACGATCCTCATGTCGCAGCGCGTCAGCTCGACCTGCTGTTTCTGCAGCAGGTTCTGCACCTCGCGCTGCTGGGCGGCCTCCAGCCGAGAGGGTGGATCACCCCGCTCCACCGCCGCCTGCACGTCCACCCGCTGCCGCTTCAGCAGAGCCTGACGGTCCACTGCGGCACACAGGGAGAGACGGAGGGAGTCACATTCAGAGCCTGACGGTCCACTGCGGCACACAGGAAGAGACGGAGGGAGTCATTATGTGCTATTGGAAAATACAGGAGACACAATGAGTCGTGGGAGTCAAAGAAGCACCAGGAAGTTCGTGAGAGTCATGAGATGTAACCAGAATTGTGCTCGACTCAGATTTTCTAGACTGACTCGACTCTGACTCATTTTCGAAAGGACTCTGACTCAGCTCTGACTTAAGCGGAATTTGTTTTTTTAGACGACTCAACTTTGACTCATTTGCTCTTACCCCTGAATCAACTCTGACTCAAGCAGGGGAGGGGACATTTTTTAGTCGACTCAACTTTTGACTCATTAGTTTTACCTCTGACTCAACTCTGACTCATGTGAAAGTTTGAGTCAACTCATTTTTGTCTCATGTTCAACGATTCTGACTCGAGTTGAGTTGATGAGTCACTTTTGGGTCAAATTTGACTTACCGACTATGAGTCAAACACAACCCAGGATGTAACAAAAGTCACAAAGTCATGAGAGTGACTAGAGTCATGCTGAGCCATGGTGAGTTAGGAGCATAGTTACAGATGTCACAGGACAGTAGTGCTTAGTGGTGTCAATCGGTAACCAAAATTTTGGTTACCGAAAAAATTGTGTGACCGATTCGGTAATCGGTCGTCAGGCTGATAAATTTTTGGACACTTTTCCGGTCAGCTTAATCTCGTTTACATAAGTATACTGTTAAAAAATTGGTCAAATCTTGGACATTTTTGGCCTCAACCAAAATCGGTCAATACTTGGACAACCAAAATGCTTCCTGTTTGGTATTGGATTGGTTTTGGTCAGGAAATTTTGGGAAAATGACATCACTAGTAGTGATGCAGCCAAAGGGAGTCACGGGGAGGAGGCACAGCGAGTCAAGATCGTGCGCCATGGGAAGATCCGGGAGTCACGCAGGAGTCGCGGGTACTCAAAATGAGTCACCAAGTCGCCATGATTCGATGTCCTGTCCGATCGAAGGGTGGCTTTTCGATAAACGTCAAATATCATGACATCTTGCAGCGAAATTAGCAGCTATCACAACTGAAGCTAATTGCTACATAAATGATGAGAAAATTAAGAAAAAATCGCATAACCCAACTTCGCCGTCGCTGACCATTCCAATCAGCACGACAGTTTATAGGTACTGAACAGCACAAACGGAGACAGCGAACATGACAACGCCATGATTCCAGCGAGTCTCATGCAAAGTACATGACATAAGGCTCATTATGCGTCACAGTCGAAGTAAGCCCTACTTTCGGTCCTCAATGCCGGTACTGTGGCACAAGATGAGCTACCGATGATGAGCTACCGATGAACGACTTGGGACTGCAGCTAATGACAGACTCATCAGCCGCCGAATGACATCTGAACAGCAGCCGGATTACCACTGGCGAGTGGACGCACTGGCGCACGGACGACCTCGATTGCTGTACGGTCGGCTGACGAATGTCACGTGGACCGTTATGGGTGACAGCCGTGCCCAGTGGATTACAAACAGCCCAGCAGCACGGCACGTGACAACGTGTGGCACCGGTACATTTCCGATGGGTGGAGATCACGTGACCGCGTGGGGTGAGGACGTCGCGATAAGGGTGGAGGTCATGCGACCCAGGGAAGTGAAGATGTCGCGGTATGGGTGGAGAATACGTGACCCAGGGAAGTGAAGATGTCGCAGTATGGGTGGAGAATACGTGACCCAGGGAAGTGAAGATATCGCGGTACGGATTCAGATCACGTGAGATTGTGGAGAAACATGCTAGGGTATGGGGAGGGCGAAAAGCACGTGATATGTAGTGTGAAGACGCCAAGACGGGGCACTCAGACTTATCACGCAGCTGTCACATCATAACCTTAATCAATATAAATAATACAACTGCTATTGTACGCAGGATTCATCTTCGCAGTATCATCGCTCTTTAAAAAATAAATATTATAGCCTTTGCACATTTAATATTTAATGTAAATGTCAAAATCCCTGAGTACCACAACACATCTGCCAACCCACACCATATCATACCGTGAGCCATATATGTCTAATGCCTAATGGTGTGAATAAAGCCAAGTATTTCGCACCTTCCTTACTTCTAACGCATGGCCACGCCACCGTAAGATTGAATACAATGGCGAAACTTCAGCCTTTCGTAACCACGTCGCACCCCTATGTCTTGTTTTCTTTCACCTGGCAGCGCCATTGCGCTCGAAACAGCCTGCGTTTCTCGCACAAAAACGCCATAATAACATCAAACAGCTGCAAAACTGTCGACAACCGCACGCATACTTTATTGGCAGCTGCACGTTTAAGACGTAGACTTAAAAGTAGACACTAGCAAGCATTTCAGCACAGGCGCAGCCGGGGTAAAATTGCCGGCGGCTCATTTGGTTGACAAGTTTAGCGCACCAGACCAGCCTTGCCAACGCTGCACAATGTTGCTGCAGGTTCCAAACGGCACTCAGGAAGATAAATGAGACCAACTACTGTCAGATACAACCATCATTTGTCGCCCGGAAAGGCATAGCAATTTCCATTTGAAATAAGTTACGTCAGTCTGTTGTGTTCGAACGGTGGAGGCAGGAATCAAACGTTGAAATATCAAGAACGGCACATAAACTGCAATATTTACACTTCATTGTCCCAATTTCTTAAGTGACAGGATATTTTTTTTAATAAAATGAAGTGACTGAGAAAAATACGTTGTTTCTCAGCCAATAACAGTTTGATTGATGGTCAACAAAGGCCAAACATAAACCGAATCCCTACAATTCTCAACCCAGTAGGTCATTCAGGAAAAAGCTACATTTTCAATCTCAATCAATCTGCCGTGCTGGGTTAGAATCACTTCAGCACTCGCTATTCGCCACTGACTGGGATGGCCCGCGGCCGGTGGCAGCGATTGCATTTCAAGTTAGATTATGCCAGTTGACAAGGCGTACGGTGTTCGGGTATAGTTGAATATTCCTGCATGTTTCCTGCAAGTAGCCCAAACAAGAGTAGAAGATGAGTTCAGGGGAAAATCACCTATCGCTATGGTCGACCATGGTCGCTAAGCGCAGAGAAGATCTATAGGCGTCTTCAGCGCAAAAATGCAATATCTGTTGTATTGGAAGGCCGGTAATGTCACAGAAGTAGCAGGTATTCTTATAGGAACTAAATCATACACACAAGGTGGAACATATAATAATTTAACTTCAATAAGGTCAAAAACATGCATTACATACATTGTTGCAACACAACATTTTTAAGAGCAATTGATGGAAATTGTTATCCAGCATGGTATATATTTGTACGCTATGTGCACTCTTTACCGCAGCACGTGTTAACAAATACTCATTTTTGCGAGGAACAGATCAGAGGCCGTTCTTACAAAAAATCGAGCCACGACTCGATTTTTTCTCAAATGCTGAACCATTTTCTACGATTAGCAAGTCTTTGTTATCAACAAAGTTAGTTGACAACGACGGCATGCTTAGTATTATTGAGTATTATTGAGTTGCTTGGTTTTATTTTCAAGACATCACACAGTAGCTCGCAGATCAGAGCCTATATTTTTTTTTAATCGAGCCGTGTCTATTTTTTATAAGAGCGGCCTCCGCTCGTTTGTTCAACATCACAGATGAGTTGAAGCACGTTTGTTTGCCAATGTTTCGAATATCTCGTATGGTGGCTTGTTTCGATTCTCTCAGTTTCTGGGGATTATCCTTATACACTTTTGACCTGAGGCATCCCCGCCAGATCGATAGTGAGACGGCCAAGGAGCCCTCGTCTTCCGGCTCATCACATGGTCATCATCAGAGTGTTGTTGCAGCCATGCAACCGTGCGGTTGTACGTGAGAGACTAATGTAAAGCAACCATGTACAGTCGGTCTATTATGTATCTTCCCTTTTTAGTTTCTAAAACTCATCTAATTTCATTTCTGTGTACATGAAGGACTGATACAAGGGACCATGTGGTACCTACCTAGGTAGGTACCATATGTTCTCTTAAATCAGTCCTTCATGCACACAGAAATGAAATAAAATGAGTTTAAGAAGCTAAAAAAGGGAAGATACATAATAGACCGACTGTACATATACGATGCATATTTTTGGACCTATTCAAGTTTAAAATGATGTATGCACCTACATTGGTTGTTTCAACCCGTTACCTGCCAGGGAATCGAATCCAATATACCAATGCACCGCATAAGCTTGCATTGGGAATCTTTATCGTCCGTTCCCGTGCTCATCTCCACCGCGCCTCAACCGACGGGATGAAAACCTACTCCGGTTGAGGGCGCTGGAACAGCCTCACTGCTAGAACAATACATATTGGCACCAGCATAATCGCTTTGAATGAGCAGAATGAAGCAGAATGAACCATTGAGCTGCTAGTTCTAACATACAGCACCCAACACCTAAATTAAACACTGAGATATTAATGAATATAATATAATACTATATATATATATATATATATATATATATATATATATATATTTATAATAAATGTTGCCCGTGGTGCGTCGTGAACGCAGAGTAGATCGGTGTGCAAAACGGCTAATGTAACATAACAGTAACAAAACGAGAGGAGTCTCTTGTGTCGGGCATTAATAACGTCACTGCTCACTCACACGTGTGCCACTCACTACTCCGTGTCCACTCTCCAGTCACTCTGTTTTCTTTCCGTGTGCTATCCCTGTCCGCCCTGACCCTTCCCCCTCCCCTCTACACACTGTGTATCAGCCCAGTCTCCCGAATAGCAGCTCATGTCCAAACCCTTGCCTCGCCGTCCCGACTGCCGCCGTACCGTTGTGGCCGGCCACCAGCTGCTGGCGCATCTGGAACGCCTGCTTCTCCGTCACTTGCTGGATCTCGGAAAGATTGTCCACGATTAGAAACACGGTGCCGTCCAGCATCGAGTTGGCCAGGCCCGAGAGCAGCTCCAGCGTCAACCGCTGCTGGAACCGGCTGAAACGCAGACCAAACTGTCAGCCGCTGCTGGAACCGGCTACAACGGGGACCATCACCAAACTGTCAGCCGCTGCTGGAACCGGCTGCAACGGGGACCATCACCTAAGCAGATTGCAATGGACGGCTTGCAGACCGAGGCGACCAATCACGCGCGGAAACTTCAGCCGCAGAGCATGCGCACATCCCGGCTGCAACTGGCGGACCCATCCAAACTGTCAGCCACTGCTGGAACCGCTAGCAACGGGACCATTCACAACACTGGTCAAGCCAGCATGCAGGAACCGAGGCTGCAACAGGGGACCATCACCGAACTGTCCAGCCACTGCTGACGAAACTCGGTGCACACAGGTAGACCCTATCACCAACTGTCAGCCGAGCTGAGGAAACGACTAGCAAATCGGGGATCCATCACCAAAAACTGTTCCAGCCACTGAGCTGAACACCGCGGGCTGCACGGGGCCATCACAACAGCCGTAATGACAACTAGCAACGAAGAGACCATTACAAAACATCTGTCAGCACTGAGCTGGGAACTGGACTGCAACTGAGTGACCATCACCAAACGTCAGCCGCTCGCTGGAACCGGCTGCAACGGGGACCATCACCAAACTGTCAGCCGCTGCTGGAACCGGCTGCAACGGGGACTGTTAACACACTGCCAGGCACTGCAGCTGGCACTCGCTGCAACAACAAAAAGTATGTCACAACAAAACAATACTGTCAGACGTGCATGGGGCTGGCCTTAAGTTACAGTCATTATCCTTCGATCCAGCAGGCGGCATTTCCTGATATAGCTCTGCTACAGCGACAATACTCGTACGCTGATCGCAAATAGTCCGGGGCGTGACAACTCTGACCAGTAACTGCCACGCAGCAGACATGACCTTCTGAATCGACACCAGCAAACTGCTTTCAACAAAAATATACGCACATATACAGAGGGGTAATATAAGCGAACAGCTATGCAGCAGTGAATGGGAGACATCTGCTGTCTAATCTGAGGGAAGAATGGTGAGGAATGTTCCTCGCCGAAGTCAGGACCAAAAGTTCCAGTGTTGTACAAGCGTAAATAAATCGTTTGATGACAATATAACTGCACCAGCACATGCTGTAACAGCTCTAACGGTAGGTATATTCACCACAGGAGCGACAAGCTACGACAACACTCGCCTCTCGGGACGGTGAATGAACGGGTCGCGGGTGACACGCATCCGAGCGCGGCCCCGGCGGTAGTGTGCCACTGGGTCAAAACGGCAAACCGGTGGAATGGTTTGCAACGCTGATTTCGTGAAACATCGTGCATAATATGTCTTGTAACGAGGCAACCAAGGACACAACCAGGTCATCCCTCGGTTGCTAGAATACCACTGACCGTGGCACGTCCTTCGCTATTTTCTGGAGCTCTGAGAGCAGCAGGTAGAGTCGGTTCTGTGTGTTGGCTCGGGAATCATCCATTTCTCTTCAGCAGCAGCTGTGGGACACGGGCACGGAGTCAAATCGTTTATGTCTCTTCAGCAGCAGCTGCGGGACATGGGCACGGAGTCATTCGTGGTAATCAACCAGGTCCAGCTCTCAAGGAAATGCTATGTTTTTTAGATAGTGAAAAGCTTCCGAGTCGAGTACCAGAGGTTATTTTGAGTAAAAATGAGCTTGTGTCGGTTTGCTGTGCTCAAATAGTGTGCTTGGAAAGTGCCTGCTAGGCAGGCCCAACCATTTATTTGTAAATAATATTTTGCACTTGGAAAGAATGCCATATTTGGTCGTCAGGTTAATAAAGTTTCAGCGTAAAGAGTGAGCACACACAAAATTAACAAAAGTATAAACACCATAAACATAAGTATTGTTTTGTTTGCCATTGGGTTCAAAATAAACAAGATTATAATTTCAGCAGCATGTGCTTTCAGATAAGCGTAAAAGGGCAAAAGGCAGGACGATAATGTGAGCAGTGATGATCCAGCATAAATGCCAATTTCCTGTCAATATGTATTTAGTCGACTAGTGTAGATGTTCACTGTGTCTCGAGTTATTGATACATTCCTGCATGGTTTGTAGATATATCAGCATCAGGACACCAGAGTGCTGTTCACGGTACCGCAATCTGCTCTGAGTCCTGACGCCAGCCGCAGAATTAGCTGCTGCCGCCCAGCTATTCTTTCCATTACGTCACCTACTAGAGTGCGCGCCGATGACACGACGAGAGTCTCGGACTCTCTTCGGCCCCGCGGACTCTCGGTCCTGCCCTGACTTTTCGCCTGTCCGCAGGTTAATTCCGCTGTCGGCGCAGCCGGTGTGGACTCATTACTTACCGATCCCATCCTCCAGCCGTCCGTCTACCCCCACGCCTGCTGCTGCAGCGCCGCAGCGACCCGCATGCAGATATTGCTGGCACCCGTTTGAAACAGGCCCAGACTGTTTTGATAGCCAGTGTGGGTCTGGTGTACAGAGCAAGCGCCGTATAACCATGATAGATCATCCTGCAAAGGTACCGCCTGGACGTAACTGTACGTCAACCAAGGATTCACGCTCTAGCGCCGTAACCCGTAATGCTTTTTATGCACCCTATTTTTATGGATTATATTTATGTTGAGAGGAGATAAAGCACTTGCAAACAAAAGCCATTCGTAGAGCAACTATTTGCCCTCACTACGAACCAGGCAATCGTTTTTCCTCATTCTTACCACTGCTTAATACAGCCCGACCAAAGTAAGGTTACAGACATACCTGACCAAAAACTCAGATATTCCAAAAGTCTCATAGAAAACATTCCTAATAACTCTCTAACAATATATAAAACCGGCCCCCCCGCCCATCTCTAATCCTCTAGGAAACGAGAAGAAGTCTTTAGATTTAGATTCAATATTCCTAGATAGTAATCACTGTGCGCTACTAACAAAGAAGGTGTCCACACCTCTGATGTCACAAGTATTCATTGACCAATGCACTCTGAAGGGATGACACCCCCTGGTACAGAGTAGAAAATTCAGCCTAAAAAACGTATTATGTACTCAGCTTTGCCAAAACTCATCCATCATAATTAGCTGATACAAATAGTTGTACTTTCCTCACCTTTTTTCATCCACAGGTTAATATTAGCATGAGTAAAATCCGTGTTATGGTTATAGAGTTATAGACTAGTTATTCAATAGCTACCTACATCCCGATTTCGGAAGTGTGAAATTTACAGTAAAAATGGGGAAGAGAGTGAAAAACATTACCCACAGTGTTGTTTTCCACCCAGTCTGCAACCCTAGGACACTGGATCAGATCACCTGAATAAGGTGTAGTCTGGCTGCCCGGTGAGCAGCCCCCATGGATAAAATATATCACACCAGACACATACGTCATAACTCATAACATAACAAAGTAAACAATAACTGTCAAGACAGTTTCATAACTGCACATCATGAAAAGATACATTTTGAGTTCCTTCATGCTTTGCTGTCAATTTCACAATGTGTGCTGTGAGTCAAGTCACTGCGATACTAACTGGTCCCAGAGTCAGGCAACCGACAAACGCAAAACAGACAGGACGATAGGAAATACATATTTCTAAAAGGTGATCAGAAGAAATACAACTGCTATTCTGATCGCCAGCCTGAAGTTCACACCTATGTAATAAGGTAATTAATTTATTTCATAAATGTTCACACTACCTAGCTAGACCTACCACAGTTCCAATAACTAGCCTAGCTTATTGGAACTGTTGAAATTATTGGGTACCCGAACTGAACACATACTTTGTGAAAAGGCTCCGGAAATGCATGGCAAGAAGTAATGTCAGATAAAAGCCAGGGTTTGATCAACAAACCATACTTAGTGAATGACTCTTGTCTCTGAGATCAATTGGATTACAAAAGTTGAAAGTAGGAGCAGGACAAGATACTAATGTTCTTGATGTAATGCAACAGACATCCATGAGAGCAAATTTCCTGAATCAGTAAGTCAAAGCCATGTGCAGTTATCTAACTTACTATTTAATTTTAAAGAAAGTCTGTCTGTCTGTTTGCCCAGTCCCAGTTAATTCACATGCTGAATTGGTGCGGATGCCTCCATCCCAGAGACACCAGCAAATTAGTAGTGTGTTACATAGGACACAGGCTGGTTGGGCGGGGAGAAGTGGGGGAGTTTTTCAGTAGGGTACTTCCATCCAGGAGATATGATACACTATCCAGGAGACTCAGGTGTATGATGGGTACAAAACATATTATAGGTAAGATGGGTGTGCCACAGGTGGTACAGGTTATCAATCCCTAATTGTTTATCACTGGCTTGCACCACCACTCAACCTGTAATCGCACAGCAGAGTGGACAGGTTAGCACTAGTATAGGCTAAGTAAAACATGTGGTCAGTGACAGTCACCTTATTCTAGGCGCTGAGAAACTACTAAAGCAATGATAGCCATTGAAAGGCACCTTCGTGAGCGCCCTGCAATCCTGTTGACTGTCAAAACTCTTGTATGTTATCTAAGTGAGTGTTCAATACTCTTGTGCATGCAGCATTTGTACCAAAAAAAAAAAATAGTTGAGCCATTATGTTGCGCTAACAACAAATAAGTGAAAGTGCAGAGTCCTTAACTTTGAGAGGGAAACGACACCCATGGCCACCATGACCAAATGTGAAGAACTTTCTACTCTCACTCCCCATTTTAGAAGTTAATTTTCCACTCCCAAATTATGAATTAAAATTATTCTGAAAAATATTGGCTCAAAATACATGATTTCAAAAAAAAAACTACTAGTTTCATAAAAAACAAACTAAATACATATTGTACCATGATTTTCCACTTGTGGGGTTGTTTTGGCCAAGTATGCATCAATATGTAATGCCAAACAATTTTGCATGATTTAACAGCATAATGTCTCAAATCGTTATTGGAACTGTTAAAACTATTGGGTACCCAAACCCAGGTTGAGGTGGGGTCAAATTCTATAACCCCAGACACGTCCTATCCTCAGACTTATCATGCCATCAAAATGCATAAAATGTGTTGATATTGTCTGCATTCTGATAGCATGAAAATGTGGAGATTCCGTCATATCCAAATATTGGATTTATATCCAACCATTTGTATTTGTGGTGAAGGGATAGGATGACCCTTCTTTCTCACTTCTAAGCAAAGTATTTGCTTCACTGATTATATCTGACTAAAGCCTCAATTGTAACCAATTTAATAAGACTGCTAGTTGAGCAATTGTCGGTATAAGTTCAGTAATTCACCTTCCAAATTATTGTCTTGATATTTGTAATTGAAAAATTATAATAAAAACAAGTACCTATTAAATAATGCACAAGGATTAGCGGTACAAACCGAGTCTACCCTACACGTTGTTATACACTTCGTTGTATACTCACCACCAGATAAAATCATCAAAGGTTCTCAGTTCAAGAGTTATCTAATCCTTACGTTTCAACGTTCAATTAAGAATAAACCGGCAATCTATCCCTCTTCATTTCAAACTGATACGAATAAAACTAAAAACAGTTTTATCTACCGTGAACTCAAGGCTATATACACGTGAACTAAAACTAAAAACCAATAATACACGAGAATAAGAGGCGCAATTATGTATTGTTTACATTTTTAGATTTTGTAACATACGCGGCAGTGTTGTCGACATTTTAATGTTCAACTACGGTAGTTTTTCTTTCATGAACAATTTATTTTGGATACGTAGATTGCAATCGGCTTGATTTTACTATACAAAGTCAACAGTACAGCACATCATTCTGAACTGAGCGTGAAATCAGCGTCGTCCTGCAAGCAAGCCCATCACATGGCGGCAGTAGGAACATAGGAAAGTCAGCATTCATTTGACAAGCTTGTAATCATTGTCAATAGATGGCAGGCTAATCGATGTGCCTGTATGTATGCTGTGACGCACGACACGTGCCGTATTTATGTACCCGTAGGTATAATCCCGTACCCGTAACAGGAAGTAAGGAGTAGGAGAAGTCCGGAATTGGCAGTCGCAGCTGAGAATTCATTTTTATTTTCCAGGATCTTCTCAGCGTGGTTGTTCTTGGTTGTTCAAAATCATGTTCACATATTTTATTTGCTTTTCAAACAAGTATAAAGTCTCCTCATACATTAAGCACCAGACGTTATTTGTAACGCTGCGGACGCCCAACAGCCAATGCAAGTACCTATCTTGCACCGGAGAACTCTTTCTGAAGATCCGGTCACCATTTGACCTTGACCTTGACAGTGGTCGGACCGGTCCACGCCGCGGGCCATGAATGCCAAGTGACTGTAAGTGAGGGCTTGGCTGTGTGCGGGTGACAGGTCGGCGGACTCACAATTGCGGTGGACTCACAATTTACCGATGGGCGGTGGACATCGTTTCTTTGTCATGCTGTGATTCAGAGTGACTGACCAGTTTAGGCGCGGATCCAGGATTTCGGTCAGGGGGGGGGGGCGCAATGCAAAAAGTTACGCCCTCCGGGCGCGCCATAGGCGAGAGCGCCCCCATGGATCCGCGCCTGCAGTTGCAGTTGCAGTGGCCTACCGTGCCTCCGTGTTTCTTTCCTGTGTCTAGAGTGAGGCTAGCCGCGAGGTGAGCGTGCCCGACAAATGTCGTCTGATTCAAACGCAAAACTGATCGCAAGCCTGCAGTGTTTGTGGATTGCTATCGGGCTGCTGGAACTGGCAGAGCGACGGAAAGTCAGAAGCGTCGGATATCGATGCCGGAGATGGCGTGGCAAGCTCAAATCCAGCGAACGGAACGTTGCTCGCGACCGCGGCTGAAGGATTCGCTCGCCGCGTGACACACACGACCAGCGAGTTCTGAGGGGCACGCCGACCAGACACTCAGGTGGTTCTGAGGACGCGACCAGACTCAGGTGAGTTCTGAGGACGCCACCAGACTCAGCTGACCTTCTGAGGGACGCCGACCAGATCAGGTGAGTTCTGAGGACGCGACCTGACCTCAGGTGAGTTCTTGAGGACGCCGACCGACTCAGCTGAGTTTGAGGACGCCGACCTGACTCGCTGCAGTTCGAGGAGCCCGCCCTGCCTTCAGGTTGAGTTCTTTGAGGGACGCCGACCAGACTCAGACTGAGTTCTGAGGGACGCGTCCTGACTCAGGTAGTTCTGAGGACGCCGACCCTGGCTCAGCTGAGTTCTGAGGACGCGACCTGACTCAGCTGAGTTCCTAGCGGACGCCGAACCTGACTCCGCTGAGTTTCTGAGGAACCGCACGACCAAGACTCACGGTGAGTTCTGAGGCTCGCCCGACAGACCCAGGGTGATCTGAGCCCACCGCCGACCAGACTCAGTGAGTTTGAGACGCCGACCTGGCTCAGTGATCGCTGAGGACGCGACCTGACACAGGTGAGTCTGAGGACGCCGACGACTCAGTTGTTCTAGACGCCGACTGAATCAGATGAGTTCTTGAGGACGCCGACCTGTCCAGAGTGAGTTTTGAGGAGCCGACCTGACTCAGCTGAGATTCTGAGGACAAGACTCAGTGAGTCCTGAGCGACCGCCGTACTCGCGCTGGAGTACTCTTGAGGCTCTCTCATATAGAGTGACGCCGACGCCTGACTCAGAGTGGTTCTAGGCACGCCGACCTGGCTCAGGTGAGTTCTGAGGACGCCGACCTGACTCAGGTGAGTTCTGAGGACGCCGACCTGACTCAGCTGAGTTCTGAGACGCGACCTGACTCAAGCTGAGTCTCTGAGGACCGCCGACCGACTACTATGCTGGGACGCCGACCTGGACTTCAGGGAGTTTCTGAGGGACGGCCGACCTGGCCAGGTGAAGTTCTGAGGCGCCCGGACCTGACTCAGAGAGTCTGAGACGGCCGACTGGCTCAGGAGTGAGTTCCTGAGAGCGCCCGACCATCGCTCGAATAGATCGTAACGCCGACCTGATCAGGTGAGTTCTGAGACCCACCTCTCGAGTGATTCTGAGGACGACCGACCGACTCAGGTGAGTTCTAGAGACGCCGACTGACTCCAGGTGAGTTCTGGAGGGGACGATCAAATATATAAGGGCCGAGGGTTCTGAACGGCCGGAGGCAGCTCAGGTGAGTCTGAGGACGCCGACCTGGCTCAGGTGATCTGAGGACGCCGACCAGACAGGTGAGTTTTAGGACGCCACAACCATCTCCTGCGCGCCGCACTGACTCAGTGAGTTCTGAGGAGCCGACCTGACTTTCAGATGAGTTTTGAGGACCGCCGACCCTGGCTCAGGTGAGTTCTGAGAGGACGACCGACCTGACTCAGATGAGTTCTGAGACGCCGACCTGCACTCAGGTGAGTCTGAGGACGCGACCTGACTAGATGAGTTTTGAGGACGCCGAACCTGACTCAGGTGAGTTCCTGAGGCGCCGACCGACTCAGAGACGTTCTGGAGGACGCCGACCTGACTCAGCTGAGTTCCTGAGGCACGCCGACCTGACTCAGGTGAGTTCTCGGGACCCGACCTGACTCAGCTGATTCTTGCAGGACGCCGACCTGACTCAGCTGAGTTCTTGAGGACGCCGACCTGACTCAGTGAGTTTGAGGACGCGAACTAGACTCACATCGAGTTCCTGAGGAACGACCTGACCTGTACTTCAGGCTGAGTTTCTGAGGAGCCGACCGACTCGGTGGAGTTCTGAGACAGCGACTGACTCAAGGTGAGTTCTGAGGAGCCGACCTGATATCAGGTTTGATTTTGAGGACGCCGAAGACTCAGGTGATTCTGAGGCGCCGATGCCGATTGAGTTCTGACGACGCGGACGATTGACTAGGTGAGGTTTGAGGAGCCGACAGACTCAGGTGAGTTCTGAGGACGCCGACCTGGCTCAGGTGAGTTCGAGACGTGCGACTGATCTAGCTGAGTTTGGGACGGCGAACCTGACTCAAGTGAGTTCTGAGACGCCGAACCTGACTCAGCTGAGTTCTGAGGACGGCCGACCGCTCAGGTGAGTTCTGAGGACGCCGACCTGACTCAGGTTGAGTTCTGAGCCGCAACCTGACTCAGGTGATTTCTGACGACGCCAACCTGGCTCAGGTGAGTTCTGTAGGACGCCGGAACCTGACTTCAGATGAGGTTTGAGGACCGCGAACACTGGACTCAGGTGAGATTCGAGGACGCCGACCAGACTCAGGTGAGTGTTGAAGACGGCGACCTGACTCAGGTGATTCTGAGGAGCCGACCAGAACTCAGGTGAGTTCTGAGGACGCCGACTGACTCAGATGAGTTTTGAGGATGGCGCCGACCTGACTCAGATGGTTTTCTGAGGAGCCGAACTGATCCATGATGATTTTGGGTAGCCGACCTGACTCAGGTGAGTTTGAGGACGCCGACAGACTCAGGTGAGTTCTGAGGTACGCCGGACCTGATCAGTGTGAGTTCTGAGGGACGCGACCTGAACTCAGATAGAGTTTTAGGACGCCGATGACTAGATGAGTTGAGGACGGCAACATCTGATCGGTGAGTTCTGAGGACGCGAAGACTCAGGTGAGTTTTGAGGACGCCGACCTGACTCAGGTGAGTTCTGAGGACGCCGACCTGACTCAGCTGAGTTCTGAGGACGCCAACCTGACTCAGATGAGTCTGAGGACGCCGACCTGACTCAGATGAGTCTGAGGACGCCGACCTGACTCAGGTGAGTTCTGAGGACGCCAACCTGACTCAGATGAGTTTTGAGGACGCCGACCTGACTCAGGTGAGTTTTGAGGACGCACCCTGACTGAGGTGAGTTCTTGAGGACGCAGATCAGAACTCAGGTGAGTTCTGCGGACGCAGACCTGGCTCAGGTGGTTCTGAGACGCGACCTGACTCATGGTTGAGTTTGAGGACGCTCGACCAGACTCAGGTGAAGGTTCTCTGAGATGCGACTGACTCAGATGAGTTTCTGAGGAGCCGGACCTGACTAGCTGAGTTAGGAGCTGGACCAGACTCATTGTGAGTCGGTCCTGTTTCAGCGCCGGTGTGGCCGTTGGAACGCGATCCAGTGCCTGATCAAGACCAGTAATAAGGAAAAACAAACATTTTATGGCCAATTGGACAGTTGCCAGGGGCGTATTTAGGGGGTCACTACACCGTGGTCCCCCCTTGGGTGCCGAAGGCGCCCTCATGCACCGAAGGCGCCTTCGGTTTATTACCTAAGTGCGCCTCACATTCAGCGAAAGCCGAATGGTGCCGAAAAGGGCGCTGAAGGCCCCCTTCGCTGAATTCGATGCGCGTTCCACTGAATGTAAGGCGCGCTTCGATACACCTCTGAAGTCGCCCTCCCACTACCTTCAAAGCACCATTCCAAATACTTCCAGAGGTGCTCTCTAATACACCTTTGAAGGCGCCCTCCCATATAGCTCCAAAGGCGACCTCCAATACACCTCTGAAAACGCTTTCCCACATGCCTTCAAAGGTGTTCTTTGATAAACTTCTAGAGGCGCCCTCAAACATATCCCAAAGGCCCTCTTATACCTCCTGGCTCCCAAGGTGCCCTCCAATACAAATATGAAGGCATCCTTCTAAATACCTCCAAAGGCACCGCACCTTTGAAGACGACCTTCCAAATACCTATAGGTACTCTACAGTCTTTAAAGGTGTCCTCCGAAATCCGAATTCCGTTACATCTCAGATGGCGCTCTCCCACATACCTTACCTTCAAACAGGGAACGTATGTCCTACATGGGGGGCACGGGGCCATGGCCCCCCCCCTTCCTCCCTGAGCGAAATGAAATTCACACTAGATAGAGATGTGAGATTTCTCTGAAACCCGACCCCCCCCCCCCCCCCGTGGTCAGTCAAAAAATATGGCTTGATGGAGCAAAATGTGTATTCACACTAGATAGAATGAGATTTTAGGAGCAAAATTTGATTTTTTCCCGACGTGGCCCCCCCCCCTGAGCAAAATCCTGGCTACGTGCCTGCCTTCAAAGGCGCCCTCGAATACACTTTCGGAGGCGTCCTTCAATACATATCTGAAGGCACCCTCAGATACATCTCTAAAGACGCCCTCCCACACACCGCTCACCGATACGATTCACCAATGAAGGCGCCCTCTCACAGTTCAAAAGCACTCTCAGACACATATATCCGAGGCCGGAGGCCGCCCTCCCTACACACCTTCAAACTTGTCCTTCGCTGAATGTAAGGGGGCGCCTCTGGTCTCACAGAGGTTAACTCTGGAGCTATTTGGGAAGGCGCCCTTGGTCTTGCAGATGTATTGGAGGGTGCCTTTGGAGGTATGTGGGAGGGCGCGTTTGGAGGCGTGTAGGAGGGCTAATTCAGAAGTGACCCGGTACCTCAGTGGGAGAGCGCTGTACTTCTGACCTATCCCGGCAATGGCAGCCCGGGTTCGAGTCGCTTCGGCGCTCGCTATTTTCTTCTGACTGGGATGGCCTGCGGCCGTTGGAAGCGGTCGCACTCGAGGTCAGGTGAGGTTAGTGAGCGGGGCGGATCGTGTCCAGGTATGTCGGGCACGTACAACTTTCGTCTCTAAATTGTGCCGGCCAATAGGAATCGAGCGATTGGGTGGTGAGGTCAGGACCTGCGCAACAAACTCTGCTTAGCGCGGGTCCTGACTTTGGAAAATCCATACAAAACATTCGAAAAAATATACCTACAAAAAGGTGTATCAGAGGACTTTGCTGAATGTAAGGGGGTGCCTCTGGTCTCACAGAGGTTAACTCTGGAGCTATTTGGGAAAGCGCCCTTGGTCTTGAAGATGTATTGGAGGACGCTTTTGGAGGTATGTGGTAGGGCACCTTCATATGTGCATTGGAGGGCGCCCTCGGAGATGTGTGTATGGGCGCCTTCAGCAGGTGTGTCGGAGGGCACCTTTGGAGGCGTGTCGGTGTGGGAGGGCTTATTCAGAAGTATATCGGAGGGCGCTTTTGAAGGTATATGGGAGGGCAGGTCCTATGTGGATACTGTATCGGAGAGCGCGCTTGGAAGTGTGTGGCAGCCCAATCACCCTCCCACACAGTGTGGGAGGGCGATTTCAAAGTTGTATTGGAGGTCACCTTTGGAGCTATGTGGGATAGCGCCTTCAGAGGTGCATCGGAAGGCGCCATTGGAGGTATGCGGTAACCGGGAGGGCGCCCTCGGAAATGTATCGGAGCCTACCCCCCGCCACTAGCGGAACTTTATGAAATCGCTCGGGGGGGGGGGCTCTAATGTTAATTTGATAAATTTTAAATCAGTTCTTACCATGCAACGCCATAGACCTAATGTTAAAATTTGACAAGATTGGGAGTGGCTCGGGCCCTCCCCAAGAGATATAAAGTTCCACCCCTGCCCCCCGCTCAACAACATCTTTTGCTGACGGCGCTCTCATGTGGGAGTTTGACGTTCCTTGAAGGCTTGGTCTCCCCCTTATCAGATTTATAAATACGTCAGTGACAGTTGCTGCCGGGCCTCAATCCTTAGCTCGGCAGCTGGCGCGTTGTGCTGTTATGCCGAGCAGAGTTCTATTTCACCTGCATTCAGGGGCGCAACCACGTCCCAAAAAGTGGTACGGACACATTGGTGTTGGGGGGCGCCATCGACCAGG
>VOPJ01011257.1:0-50767 GCA_014673585.1 Semibalanus balanoides
CCCTTTTCGGCGCGCTGCGCGCGCCGAAAAGGGCCCGCCAGGCCTCCAGGGGGGGGGACGGCCGCCTCCGCCGCCCCCCTTGGCTACGTGTCTGTCTACGCTTATGTGCAGTCGAACTTGGAGTACTGAAGTGTGATATGGAATGGAGCTGCTGCAGTGCACACTGACAGAGCTAACCGGATTGAGCACAAATGTATAATGTGGCTCAACGCTCACTGTCGCTGTCATTCATCATCGCTGTCATATGCTGATCCGATGAGTCATTTCAAACTCGCATTGTATCCACGAGAAGGACACAGCACCATATTATGTTCATTTGTAACGTTTCAAAGGGCATGATCTCGTCAGCGTTTTTATTCCAATAATAATCATTGAGCGTAAGTACCTTGTCGTACGACGTACAGACGGGCAGCAAACTAGTATATTGTTGAATGTGCCTTTCGCGAGAGTGAATACAATATAGAATGGGCTATTCGTGAGGGTGCCTAGGCATTTTAATATATTATAAGAGAGCTTCCCTACCGCGGACATATTCAGTGACAGTTTGTACACAGATCGCAGTAAGGTGAAGTTGTTTGCTGCAGGACTCAGGAGTATACCATTATAGCATATAGTTAGATATATTATATATCAACTGATGCGCTCGTTCCTAGTCCCTGGCAGTTTTGATGTATCACTCGTTTAAGTTTTTTTTTTTTTTTTAGAATTCATGCAGCGTTTAGTGTTCTTCGTGTACTCACTTGATTTCACCATAGTCCATAGGTATGAATATTAGACTTATGATTGTCAGTGCGTATTATCGTGTTTCGTCTTGACTTCGTTCATCAGTGGGTCACCCCGTCGGCGATATTGAGAAATAAATATGTAGAATAAATAAATAAAAGCAAACATCGGAGACAATACATGCGATGAACTGTTTCAAGTACTAACGGCATCGAAAACCTAGTCCAAGTGTGTGCAAATGCAGAATTGCAGAGCTCTCGAGTGCCGAATTGTCGTCCGATTGACGAATCAATAATACAGTTTGAGGAGCTGGAAATCTCAACTTAGCACCAGATGGTGAGGCTGAATACGGCTGCCAAAAGCAGAGAACGCTTCTGAAACGACCAGATTGCCGACTGCGAGAAGCGAACTTCACCGATTCTCAGGCATGCTGGGCGAGCTGGCTACTTCCAGCGTGTGACTGTGGAGATACTGTCTGTTGTCACCATGTGACAGTTGTACGGCTGATGTGACAGTGTGATACTTTTAGTAACAGTTGTGTTGCTGTTGATTACAGTTGCGATGTTGTTGATGACAGTTGCGTTGCTGTTGATGACAGTTGCGTTACTTTTGATGACAGTTGCGATGTTGTTGATGACAGTTACGTTGCTGTTGATGACAGTTGCGTTGTTGTTGATGACAGTCGCGCTGTTTTTGATAACAGTTATGTTCCTGTTTATGGCAGTTCTGTGCTGACTGTTACCACCGTGGGAGGGTTGTGGCGCTGTCTGTGATGTGACAGTTGGTATCAATAACAGAACTGGGCTACCATCTATAACACAGTTGTGGCGTTGGCGGCGACGATGCGATATTTGGTGCTGTGTCCAGGCGATTGCCGCCGTTCTCGGGTTGTGTCGTCTATAAATCAATGACAGTTGGTATGCGCAGCGGACTCTGGTATCGGCTCGGTCGGCGCCGGCTGCGGAACCAAAAGCTCGCTACCGGACACAGCCGACACATACGGACCCAACTCACCAGAGGCCCGCCACCGGGCCCGCCACCGGACACAGCCGACACATACGGACCCAACTCACCAGAGGCCCGCCATCGGACACAGCCGACACATACGGACGCCAACCACAAGAGGCCCGCACCAGACACAGCCGACACATACGGACCCAACTTTCACCAGAAGGCCCGCCACCGACACAGCCGACCATGACGGAACCCAACTCACCAGAGGCCCGCCATCCACACAGCTGACTACAATACGGACCCAACTCACCAGAGGCCCGCTCCGGACACAGCCGACACATACGGACGCAACTCACCAGAGACGATGTCCCACCGGACACAGTGCCGAACACATACGGCGACGCCCACTCCCCAGAGGCCCGCCACCCAGACACAGCAGACCACATACGGACCCACTCACCAAGAGGCCCGCCACCGGACACAGCCGACACAACGGACCCAACTCACAACAGAAGGCCCGCCATCGGACACGAGCTTGACACATGTACGGACCCAACTCACCAGAGGCCTCGCTGCCGGACACAGCGACACATACGACCCAAACTCACCAGAGGCCCGCCGGACCGAGACACAAGCCGACACATACGGACAACTCCCCAGAGGCCCCGGCCACCAGACACAGCCAGACAGCATACGACCCAACTCACCAGAAAGGCCCGCCACCGGACCAAGCGACGACAGTACGGACCCAACTCACCAGAGGCCCCGCCAATCGGACAACAGCTGACAATACGACCAACTCACCAGAGGCCCGCCCCGGACACAGCCGACACATACGGACCCACTCACCAGAGACATGGCCACAGGACACAGCCCGACACATACGGACCCAACTCACCAGAGGCCCGCCAACCGGACACAGCCGACACATACGGAACGCCAACTCCCCAGAGGCAGCCATCGGACACAGCTGACACAATACGGACCCAACTCACCAGAGCCCGCCATTCGGACACAGCCGACACATACGGACCCAACTCCCCAGAGGCCGCCCATAGGACACAGCCGACACATACGGACCTAACTTCACCAGAGGCCCGCCACCGTACACAGCCGACACATACGGACCCAACTCCCCAGAGGCCAGCCATCGGACACAGCCGACACATACGGACCCAACTCCCCAGAGGCCAGCCATCGGACACAGCCGACACATACGGACCCAACTCACCAGAGACATGCCACCAGACACAGCCGACACATACGGACCCAACTCCCCAGAGGCCCGCCACCGGACACAGCCGACACATACGGAACCAACTCACCAGAGGCCCGCCACCGACACAGCCGACACATAGCGGACCCAACTCACCAGAGACATGCAGCCTGGCACTAGCCGACAACAGGATACGGACCAACTCACCAGAGGCCCGCCCACCGGAAACAGCCGACACATACGGACCCACTCCCCCAGAAGGCCAGCCATCGGACATGCAGCCGACACATACGGACCCAACTCCAGAGGCCAGCCATCGACACAGCCGACACAGCCTCATACGGACCCAACTACACAGAGACATGCCACCAG
Organism: Semibalanus balanoides; assembly: GCA_014673585.1. Classification (NCBI taxonomy): domain Eukaryota; kingdom Metazoa; phylum Arthropoda; class Thecostraca; order Balanomorpha; family Balanidae; genus Semibalanus; species Semibalanus balanoides. Next base: position 3,266 of record VOPJ01011257.1, read on the forward strand.
ACACAGCCGAGCACATACGGACCCAACTCCCCAGAGCCCGCCACAGGACACAGCGCGACACATACGGACCCAACTCCCCAGAGGCCCGCCACCGACACAGCCGACACATACGGACCCAACTCACCCGACACGAGACGCACGGTAACTACATTCGAGTCGCCAATCAATTACACTGTTTACAGAAACGCGATCCTGTTAAGGCCGTTGCCAGCCTGGTCAATAGTGGCAATGCTCCGGACCAGCGTTGTGGACTGGAAACTTGGAACAGCGACGTAAACTGCTGGTTCGAACCATTTGTGTTAATCCACAAGGCTTGGTCGTAGGCTGTGAACAATCATACTCCATTGACATAGAGAAGCATCCCTCTCTATTATGCTCGTTTACTGTGTCCGTCCATTCTAACTAACCGTTCTAATCTAACTAGGCACTAACAGTATAATCATGTTCTAACTGTGCGTCAATTAACATCAGTGTGAGTTATGTCAAGAGACATAGTTGCATGCCAGGATATATTATCATCCTGTTCACACGGAAGTTCGTAATTCATAGCCTCCCACCATGTAGGTATTCATATTCTAACGTTGATAACATAATGCCTGGATCGGCTTCACGGGCTTGTCGGTCGCCAGTCAAAGACCAATGCCGACAGCATAGCGCCTGAACAGCTTCAGTCGAGTCGCCAATCAATTACACTGTTTACAGAAACACGAGCCTGTTAAGGCCGTTTCCGACGTGGCCAATAGTGGCACCTGGGGTCCTATTGAACCGTGTTCGGAGCCAGGCGCTTTAGATTGGCTATCAGCAAAAAGTCGGCACAGCTGCTGAACTCCACAGTTCGTTTGGATGAGATCTTGTCGCCGGATCGAAACAAGCGTTCGTGGAATTAATGCAGGTTAAATACCAATGCTGACTAAGGGAATGCTGAAACATAAATATGATGTGGCACAACAAATAATGGGTAGTATTTTATTTCAGAAGCGCTTATACCAGATACCAGACCGCTTATACCAGACTTGTTACCTTGTACCTGGATCCCGAGGTGGGATCTGGGATCCCGGTGGATCCCATGCTATACAATGCATGCTGATCTTGGATCCCAGTGGATCCCTTTGCGAAAAATACATGCAAATCCGGGATCCATCCTCCTGGATCCCTCGGCATAAAATACTTCATGATCTGGAATCTTCTAGTGGATCTTTAATTTAAACGAGCATCAGAGCTTGAACCACAAGATGCAGGGACTGACATCAAAATGTGTGGTTTATATTTTGCGTATGCAGTATGTACTATATAGATCACTAGTACCTGCAAATTACCTTGTAAGTTGTACCTATAAGACACAGTCAAGTACATCAAACACAGTCTGACACAAACACAGTCACAGTCAAACAGCAGTCCCAAAGTCAAACACAGTCTGCCATTATTGTGGATATTGTAATTTTATTTTCCCATATGATAAAATTAGCAAAAAGTTTGACACCTACTGGCGTGCCTGGATCCCAAAGTTATATCTGGGATCCATAGTTTGTCATGGGTGCCCAAACACCAAGCCCAGCCCAGCCGAAGCCCATGGACACCAAGCCCAGACCCAGATCAGACCCATTCAAATTCATAATATTGGAGGCCCATGCCCGGTCAGGCACATTCAGATTTAGCACATAATTATTCTTACAAAAGTTGCAACCTTTATTCTAGCATATATACTTGCAAACCATTAACTTGAAATAATCTCTCGCACCTGTGTGTTGCTCTGGATTCGGAGTCACCGAACTTCGGTCAACATTGTCATATTGGATCAGACTTTGGATCGGACATGATTTGGTATTTTTCATCTTACACCGCTATTACTTACCATGATTTGTTGTTCTCATTTAATTGGCAAAGTTTATTGTTTAAGTGTCCTATATCATATATTACCATAAAAACCTGGGTAAACATCTGGTTGTCAAGTAAAAATAACGCTTAGCGACATTTCTCAAATTTGTTCATACCCATGCCCACATAGTACCCATGAAAAGTAAAAACAAATGCATAATCAACCCAGACAATCGGAAGAATTGAGTTCACACCCATGGGTATACCCGATTCATGACAAACACTGCTGGGATCCCATTGGATCCCTCGCCATAAAATATATTCAGGACCTGGGATTATTGTGGATCCCTCGGTTAAAATGTGTATCTTGATATGATGTCCCATGTGGATCCTGGGACACAGAACACATATATTCAGATCTCAGCTGGATTCTGGATCCAGGCACAAGTTTGGTTCATACAATACCCGCCATCATTTAATATATGAAATCATGTGATGTTGACCTCGGAATACATGTGCTTGTGCCATTTTTACCGATGTTATATCACGCAGAAAAGTGTCTTTAAGATAATTTTTCGAAAGTATAGGTGTAACAAATGATTATCATTTCACTCTAAATCGATTAACCCTCGCCAGGGCCCAATCTTACCAACCCGCTTGCATGCGTAAGTACGCATCCACGACAAATAGCTGACAGCATGCCCATATATGGTCTTGATGGCGTACTCGTGGTCAGACTAGCTTTTGACTAATATTTAGATACTTGACATCCAATGTGACATAAAATGTGGCTGCGTATAAGCTTAATCATTCCCCATTTCTTAAAATGTGTCCGCTTTAAGTGCCCTTCAGCTTCATACGCCATCCATTATGCATACAAGAATAACAGCTTTTTCCTGAGCACTAGCTTAATCTAAAAACGCAATATCACGTGTCATATTCAGTGTTTTCCATTCAGTGATACTATCCTATCACAGAATGGAATACTATCATATCCTAATATTCGCCGCTTAATGGTTTTGTTAAGCCCATTACGTTGCGATAGATGTGACACTATTTCTATTATTAATTCTTTTTTGATCTAAACTGCATTCTTGCTTGTATCAATCGCTTAGCGAATGAGAATATACAAATTCCGTGATTTCAACTCGTTTCTGGAATTAATCTGTCGTCAGCAATTTGTACAGTTGCTGACATTTTTCCAACTCACACTACCGGCTGGTCTACCACACATTTCGTCGCGGGGCAGCCGTACTTCCGTCCCAATGGACCGTGCCTTATTTGGTCTGCCCGCTACTTACGCATTGACGGGCCACGGCTTTGGTAAAGACTGGCTGTTGCTACGATTGGCCCGGGTCGGCTCGTGCGATGCCCATGAGTCGACTGCCCGCGATCGCATGGAATGAGAGGCAGGGTTCAGTTGTCGTCAATTTGTAACCTTATAACGCTACCTTAGGCTAAAGCTTAGCCATAAGCTATAACTTAGCATAACACATGTGGTATGTATTTTGCATGTGCTGCTGTTGCTGCTATTCACCTTACTAATTTTACTTCATTTTGATTTATTTCTAGAGGTAGGTTTGTATTTTATTTGACACTATAAACTGCTTGGCTTCAGGCATCTTCAGATGTTTTCAAACAAAACACACGTATGTCGTATCAGCCATTGAGCCAACGCGAATATTTTACATTTTGTACCTAAGAAAGAGAGAGAGAGAGAAAGAGAGGTCAAAGAGAGAAAGAGCGATGGTGGCATCCGTTCCTGCTGTATTTCATCTAAAATCGCTTCTGCGTCGTCCTTACAAAGTCCCCGTCGTCAGCGTCGCCAGCGTTGATGACTGGTTCTATTCCATGCGCCTGGGACCCTGACGCATGATGTAGAACGCCGCTTTTTTGCATACGTGTTCTAAAATGAACTACCCACAATGCGTTGAATGCTTGGTCTCGGGTCATCTCAGGTCAGGTCACTAGACTAGGTCACGTGATGACCTCACCTACAAAACGTGTTTGGTCATATGCAGACACAGTTTTTGAACGATCGATTTCACACTTGCAGGATATCATAAGGTACTCTTTGTTTATCTCGAATTTCTTATATCGGTGACGTAGGGTCAGGGTCAATTTTGTGACCACCAGCACTTATTTGTCAATAACTATCGACATAATGACGATAGAGACGTGAAAATGGTATCAATGTGCTTGTCTTTCCGAGACACGTCTTTCAATATGCAACATGACCTACTTGGGTCACCGCTTGACCTTGACCTGAGGCCAAATTTCCAAGTTGACCTCACCAGTAAAATTGAACATGAATCGAAGTGCCTTGACGAGATAAGCCTGATTACGTCAAAATAATTGCTTTATCGTATTTAGTTAAAACGTTGTTAGCAAAACACTTTTTTGCAAACAAAATCATTTTTGAGCTTCAATGACCTCTGGAACCCACAACATTCACTTGCGCTAAAATTGGTTGTTACTAAGTCGATTGAGAACGTCAAGAGCTTTTAGTCGTTTTTGTTTTATGTTTGCTCTTAGCTATCATAGTTTCCGAGATGATTGGGGGTATCTGGAGCAAAGTCCTAAATCTGGAAAATATTAACTTTGAGGAACTCTGATGACCTTGATATTGATCTGACCTAAAAACGACGGAAGTACTTTCGATGGAGTTTGTCTCGAGCTATCTAAATCAGTTTTCTGCTTGTCGTTACGTTGCGTGGTTTTCGAGATCATATGGGGGGGCGAAATCCACTCCCACCACCTCCAAGGCGTGATATTCTCAGAGGGCCCTCCAAACCATTACATTTGGTTTCCAACTTCACAACAAGAACATGCGGAGTGCTTATTAGCAGGTTCTCATTAAACAACCTTCGGATAAAATACTTAATTTTCGCATAGACGGCGTGGAACTGACTTAGGTTGGAAATACGCTACATAACAAACCCCCAGTTGATAACTTAATTGGTGTTATGCAGACTTGTGCCTGGATCCCGAAGTTGGATCTGGGATTCCAGTGGATCCCTCAGAATAAAATGCATCAAGATTTGGAAGCCCAGTGGATCCCTCTGCATAAAATGCATGAGGATCTCGGATCCTTCTAGATCCCTCGGCGTAACATGCTTCAGGATTTTGGATCTCAGTGGACCTTTAATTAGAAACTAGTCTTGTATCTTAAAACACATGATGCAAGGACTGACATAAACATTTTGTGGTCACTATTTTGTGTTTGTACTATGACATAATATGTATCTGCAAGTTACCTTGTAAGTTGTACCTATTAGCAAATTTAGATATTGTAATACATTTCCCAATGTGATAAAATTAGCAAGAAGGTACCCACCAGTGTGCCTGGATCCCGAAGCTGGACCTGGGATCCCAGTGGATCCCTCGGCATAAAATATATCAGGATCTGGGATCTTTGTGCATCCCTCGGAATACTGCGTACCAACCTGGATCTGGTGCCTCATGTGGATCCCGGGACACAGAACACAGAGATCCAGATCTCAGCTGGATCCCGGATCCAGGCACATGTCTGGACTGTTATGAAGTCATTGCGAATGCCGATCAGGGCTAATTCACTACGAAAGTCAACAGAGTGTTCATGTAACGACATCAACTTTGTTCTAAGAACTGGTTATTGAAGACGATCGCAGCACCTGATAAGGTTTAATGCATTCTGGAATCAACTCTGAACACGTCTCGATGAGCGGAGTTCTGGCGTTTAGCACACCATCATGGTGACAAGCAATCCCAGTTTAGAACATGTGTGAACTTAAGCAGACTATATTTCGAGAGTGGACAGACACTATTTTATCGTTATCATGCTCCTGTGTTAATGTGTCTAGAAAGTTCGCAGATATTCCTAGGAGTGGAGAGTTGTTTAGTGTCCACGCAAAACTTACAAAGTGAACCCCGTGGCTGCTCCTTGGATGATTATCCCGCCTTACGACTGAGGTGCGAAAACTCCAGCTCGCGGCGCTCTCAAAGTTGGCACACATGATTGCTCATTAAATAAACTTAGCATTATGCAGAGTCAGTATCTACCGTATCTAATTACAAGCGAACGCAAAGCCCGAGCGAGTCCCCATCAGATACAGGATTTTTATCCTATACAAGCAGCCGACCCGTCCCGGCCCGGCCCGATCCGACCGTAGCGCTTTTCAGAAGCTTTTATCTTTGGAATCTCACATCCGATTTACAATCGGTCTTCGCCATCTGATAGCCCCATTCAATCAATTATGTTATTGTTTAGAGTTTTGTCGTCAAGTGGTGCAAACTTAACCCGTAAGGGCAGGGGCGTAGCTTGAAGATAGGGATAGGGATGATAGGGATGCAGATTTTAGCGCAAGTAAATATTGTAGGTTTCATAGGTCATTGAAGCTCAAAAAGGATATTTTTTGCAAACAAGTGTTTTGCTAATAACTTTTTAACTAAATACGATAAAGCAATTGTTTTGACGTAATCATGTTTATGTCATAATCATGGCTGAGTTGAAAACAAATTGCTTAACTCACGTGGCGCTAGGGATACATTTACCCCCCCCCCTCCCGGATATTCTCAATAACTTAAAAACAATGACAGATAGCGACGTTGAGTTTTCAGTATCTTATGATAAATCAATTGTACGTCTTCTCACAAACTTTCACTGAAAAAAATGCAGTATTTTGGGACATAATGACGTTGTAGTGACGTCATGTCATGTCATTGTTGGTAGAAAAACGATAAATGCTTGCAAAACTCTAATAAATCGAATTTCGAAGCAAATGCGTGACCAAAAGCCTCTAAAAAGAGAGGAAATCACAATGTTTTCAAAATGGCAGTCTTTGAGTTTCGTATTTTGGGGTTTTTGACACCTAATTTGTATTCAGAATTTGTTCTACAAATACTAAATTTTTCAAGGTATCAAAATTACCGGAATATATGCATGAGAACCAAGTATGGATGATGCTCAAATCAAATTTCAAAGCAATCACGTTGTTTTTTACTGAGTAGCTGTCCCCTAAGTATTAGTATTAAGTAACTCATGACGTCATTTTTGAAATCATGTTTTTTTTCTTCTTTTATTGACCAGATAAATAAATAAATAAAAAACAAATAAATGTCATCAATATTTTTATGAGACAAAAATTGCATAAAAAATGTATTGTTAGCATAATTTATGCAATTTCAAACTTTGACCTTTATGACCTTCTGTGACCTTTGAATATGTCAGTTTGTGAAAAACTGGCTAACTACTACTTCAATTATAGGTGTAAACAAACTTAAACATGTTTCGCATGACTTTCGTCAACAATGACCTCTTGCCAACAGTGACCTTTTTGACCTGAACTTGACCTTGACCTTCGCTTAACATGGCACCTTTTCTTAATGTGGAAGATGCAGTATACTTCTGAGAGCACTTCATGCAATAATGGTCTCAATATAAGGCTTTGGATGGATATGAACCGAAACTAAAATATTTACATTGTGACATTTGACCTGACAGTAACCTGACATGTGACCTCATTTAAGAGTTTCTGGTATGCATTATATTCGTATTATTGATAGCCTTCGATCGCCGTCTTTCGCATCGCGCTGTAGTTATCGGTTCGGACGACACGAGGGGGTTAAACTTCCCCCAGCACCTTGCGTTCGGCTGGAGACCCCAGCGCCGCGAGGGTTAAAGTACCATCAAATTCCACAAAATACAGATTTCTTCACGGATTTGCCCCATTTCCTCATCAAAGTTGGGGGACTGAAGCACCAGCTAGGGGGGGGGGCTGAAGCCCCAACTGGATAGAAGCCTACACCCTTGCGTAGGAAGTAAAACGAAAAAAGGTCATCCAGCTCTTTCTCGGCAGCCCAGCCGCAGCGTTAGTTCCCTCACGTGCCGCTATGTTGGACACTGAAGATCTGGCGCTAGCGTCGTCGCCAAACACTAGCTGTCCCCATAACCAGGATAACTAGACAACGTGGTCAATAACATGATATCTCACCCAATCAGAGGTCAGAAGACGTGCAGTTCTGGTGAGGAGCAGACTGACGGGGAGGGGGTCTCTAATTACCGTGGGGGCGGGCTCGCTCATCCTTCGCCGATTAAGGCGTCTTGCTGGTTTATTACTTACAGATTTTGCCACCACGAACAGAAGATGTGACTCACCTGAAACAAAAGATATATAACATTAATATTCAAACTCCACACATTGTCTTGGTAGTTGGTAGAGAACGCAACTGTGGCCGCGATGAGCACCAAGTCATTCATCCATTCACGGATGACATCCGTGAACACGGATGGATGAGAGCAGTCTTAAGTTTATTGTGAGGGATATTTGCAACAATAATATTTACATTCCATCTTTACTAGACATATCCAGAAGTTACTTACGATGAAAAGCAAGCTGTTTTAGCTCTCAATGCTGCAAACCGATCAAATATAATCTCAAATGTTCTTACAGCCAAGAAAAGTCGTTCAAAGTTACTGAGCGATGGAGCCACCACTTATCCGATAAGATCCCCCAGCATATAAAATCCCTGGTCAGATCCTGTTGCAATGTTTGCAGCATAAGTACAAAAACACTAACAAATCTGACTCTGAAATTTGCGTGGCTGAACGGTCGTGGTAACATGGAAGAACCTAGACGCAACCGCATCGAAGGGCACTGCATTATAGAAAATACAAAATGTTGTCATTATCGCATATTTCCTTGTATGTTAACACACAGCATAAATTTAACTAAAATAATAATCCAAAAACATGAACCTAAGATGTCAAAGCGATGACAAATGTGACTCACTCGGAACCCAGCCTGAAGTCTGAAGCATAGTCACATCGACCACGGTTCGTTGGAAGGGGTCGGAGGTGTCAAACTACGGGAGATACACCATTCGAAAGCTGAGCTCACGTAGAATCTACCGATGTAAATTTTGCAAAAAGTCATCAAGCGCCTTTTTGGTAAATCGACATTTTGTCCGAATAATGAGATTTCGGACAAAATGTCGATTTACAAAAAAGGCGCTCAATGGAATTTTGACAAATTTACATCGGTAGATTCCACGTGAGCTCACCTTTCGAATGGTGTATCTCCTGAAGTTTGACAACTCCGAACCATTACAACGAACCGTGCTACATCGACCATCAAAATATACTTCAAGCTCTCTGAACTCCGGCGACAATGATGCAAGCCTCAGAAATACAGCATGTCCAGCAGCAGCGACGATGGCAGCCGACAAAGTCTGAGGCAGAGTAGTGGCTGGTCGGTCAATGGAATAGTACTGGCTTCAGCGCGGCACAGCATGCTTGCCATTGTGCGCCTCACGATTCGCCCCATTGTGTACAAGTGTATGAATGAACAATAGGCAAAGAGGTACTGAGTATTTGGCAGCAATGAAACTAAAAGCGACTTAGCAAAGCGAGTATCAGCAAAACAGAGTGGTGGCGGTTAAATATTGACTATGATGCTTGAATGGTCTCTATTCACGCGCTCAAACAACAAAAGTACTTACTATCGACAGTCTTGTGCAGGGGCAATAGGAACTTATTTGAAAGTTGGGGGCAAAATGCATTTTGAAGTCGATTCTTTCCAATGCAACGTCCATAAGACGTAATGTTAAAATCCGAAATGTTGGGGGGCAGTTGCCCCCCTGGCCATAGGCTCCTACGCCTAATGGTCTTGTGCAGGTAATAATGGGATGCTTAGCGAATTAAATTAGCCCAGGATGACTTAGCGAGCAATGGTGACAGGAGCCCTGCATTTATCATCATAATGAGGCCGCAGAAGCCAACAAAGCAGCGGTACGGCTGAAAGGCTGGTAACCGAAAGGTGGAAGTAATGCCTTAGTTTACCTTTCATGTAACACTACCACTAAACAAAGGCGGAAAGTCGCCTTCTGGGCAGCTGGCGATGGTGAAAGGTCGTCAACAGCCTTCGTGAAAAAGAGTGCAAGCTGCAAGTGCTTTGCAACGCGACGGGCATATCTAACAACGCATTTCCGCTAGTAATGCTGTAGGCACAGCATGGATACAAGTACAAGACATGTCAAAGCTTGATACATCTTTTTGTATACTGTTAGGCATGTTAACCTGCGCGGCGCTGGGGAAGAGGGAAAAATTTACACCCTCCCGGATTTTCTCAATAATTTGAACACGATGACAGACAGTGACGTCAGATTTGCAGTACAGTATGCTGCATTAATTTCACGTCTTCTCAACCAATTTGATTCAAAATGTTGCAGTACGTTGGAAGGTAATAGCGTTTTGATGATGTCATATTACGCCATTGTTGGTTGAAAAACAATAAATATTGCAAAGTCTTACTGAATCGAATGTTGAAAGAAATTACAAACAAGAAAGGCCAACAGAAAGGAAAGGAATTTTTTTTATCAAAATGACTATCGGATTGATTTTTATGGTGACCCCTAAAAGATATTAAACTTTTTTTCAGATTTTGTATCTACAAAACAAACTTCAATAAAAAACAAAAAATGAGCAAACCAAGTGAAGACGATACCTAAACCAAATTTCAAAGCAATTCCTTTGTTTTTTATTGACTAATGGGTCCCTAAGTAGAATTAACTCATGACGTAATTTTGCTAATTACTTTAATAGCTTGAATTGATCAGATATAGACAAATAAATTAAATTGTTGTATTTATGAGACAAAACTGGTCACGACACATGCCTTCCTTATTTAGATTAATCAATTTCACATTTCTACCTTATATGACCTGACCTTGAGTTGTTGTGGTCATGTTGTAACATGGCTACTACTATCGAAGTATACGTGTAAAATAACCCATAAAACATGTGTTGCATGACTTTCGTAGATATCTTACCAACAGTGACCTTGTGTGATCTGATCTTGACCCTAAACTTTGCTTACAATTTCTCTTTTACTTAATGCGGGAGACGCAGTATACATATATTAAAGAGCACTTTGTGCAATATAAGTCTCAATGTAAGGTTTTGGATGGCAAATATGGCCCAAAAACTAAAATATCTCATTTGTGACATTTGACCTGACAGTGACCTGATATGTGACATTATTTTAATGATTTACGGTATGCAATATATCCTCTCATTGAGAGCCTTCGATCACCGCCTTGCGTATCTCGCTGTGGTCATTGGTTCGGAAGATATGATGGGGGTAAAATTTACCCCTAGCACCGCGCGTTCGGCTGGAGACCCCAGCGCCGCGCGGGCTGTAAGTTCCTTTGACATACTCAATAAAGGTTTATGCTATCAATAACAGACGTGAAGGATCTTGGGCAATGACGCTAAGATAACACGCACACAAATATATAATAAAAATGGAAACTATACGAATCAATATTATTTCCTCAATCCTCTTCATCGACGTTTTACCTTAAATTGTTTTTGTGTAAATGTTAGGAAATGTTTTGCAGGCTTTCTGGGTTTAAGTTATCGCGATTTTCTATCTCAGGGTTTCTATGTTTCTTCACCTTTCGAAGAAAAAAAACACTAAGCCAGCATGCTTATCCGCTCTCCATTAATTTAGCCATCAGCAGAAGCTTCAGATCATTCAGACCAGCTTGGCATTGGCTGCATCATCGTCCCACCCATCGACCATAAACAATGCGTTCGTCTGAATACAGCATCAGCGTCTGAATACAGCATCTAAATTATAAACCCAGCGGCTGCCGAGCAGGACTGATGCCGATAACGAGATGGTATGCGCATTACGCCATCTTTACATTGCTCCGCTAGGCTCATGATTCCTAGAGACCCAAACTTTCATCTGAATATGGTACGGATTAAAAGTTTAGCAAACTTAGCTGAAGGTTCAATTCAAAGTTTGCTTCGCAGTTTAAGCGAGGCACACTGAGTTATTGCTGCGATCATGATGGATAATTTGGTATGCTAATTATGAGAGAAACCAATGGAGTTTTAGTCAGCATTCTGGTTTCATCACTGCAGACATGCCACAAACCAAAGCATATTAACGAGCTTCCCCCGATATCCCATGTTTAAGATCAAGCAGAAAACAAACACCATCCAATAAAGGGTTTGACCATTCTTCAGTTGGTACCCATATAAGTATATCCCGCAGCAATGTAGCTCAATATGACGATAGTTGCAATACATAAAAACTACACTTACGCTTACTACAACCACATCAACTGCTTTCCACTCTGTGAAGAAAGCAGGGGACAAATCGAGGTCAGTGACTTATCTTATCTGATGTTTCAATTGATAAACTTAATTATTTCCAACATGAAGACTATAAATTGTAAATGCATGTGCTTTGGCAATGGCATGGTGTACAAATAATTCAAAATGATGACATGATATTTGAGCTCAAACGAAGACGAAGTTTTTGATTGAGCGATGTTACAAATTCGGCATGAATTTAGACGAGCTATGTAAGCCATTTGTTAATTCTGACTAGTCCCATCAATTCATCCCCCTGCAATTCATCCCCTTTGATATTGAAATCAAGAAACTTTCAGATTAAAGTTTCATATTTCGAGTGAGAGCGACATATCACATGGCCAAAAAGGACAGGGGCTTCCGCTGCATAACGGTGGAGAGGCGAGGTTGTGACTTAAGAGCACCACCCCTTCACCTTTTCGAGTGACAACTCGGCAGTTAATAAGCTTTGCAAACCAGTCAGCTGCTCTAAGTCACTCTTAACCCTTGCGGCGCTGGCAGAATGGGAGGGGGTAAATTTTACCCCTTCCTGGATTTTCTCGATAACTTAAAAACTGCGACAGATAGCGACGTCAGTTTTGTAGCACCGTATGTTGCATCAATTACGCTTCTTCTTAAATAAACACTGCAAATTATGCATTGCTTTGTAAGATATTAAGGTATTGACCATTTGAACATTTGTCCGCTCCTGTAGCTCAGTGGGAGAGCGCTGGTCTTCTGACCTATCCCGGTAGTGGCAGCCCGTTCGATTCGGCTTCGGCGCTCGCCATTTGGCTTCCTGACTGGGATGGCCTGCGGCCGGTGGCAGCGTCGCACTCAGGCCAGGTACGTCAGCGAGCTCGGGCGGGACCGTGTCCATGGTATGTCGAGCACGTAAAACTTCGTCTCTAAATTCTGACGGCCAAACAGGAATTTGCGCGATTCGGGTGGTGAGGTCAGGACCAGCGCCAACAAGCTCTGCAGTGCGGGTTTCTGACCTCGGAAAGCCATCCATACAAAACTTCGGACTGAATTATAAAAAAATCGTCATGTATGTCAATTTTTTTGGTTAGAAAAATGATGAGGCTGAAAAATCGTAATAAAATCAGTTTTCAAGCAAATTGCAGACGATAAAATTAAATACAGGTAATGAAATTGTCTTAAGCACGGCTTTCTAATATTTTTATAATTCGCGGTTGGTTCTTGACTTCTAAAAATTGAGGAAAAAATACCACAAAATCAAAGTTATCAAGATATTTACCAAATCGGAACATACGAGAAAACTGAATATGGACATTCAAAGCAATAGCTTTATTTTGTGCTATCTTATGGTTCCCTAAGTATAAGTAACTCATGACGTCATTAAAAAAACGTTTTTGCTTTATTTACTAGATATATACAAGTGAATGCCATTGCCGTATTGCTTAGACAAAACTGGTCAAGAAAATGCTTTGTTTATTTAAATTAATCAATTTCAAATGTTGACCTTATATGACCTGACTGCAGGGCCACGGATAACATGTTAGCTGGGGGCAATTGCCCCCCCCCCCCAGTGAAGGGAACTGTCCTCTTTTACCCCCCAAAGTTGAGCCGAATTTGCCCCCCTCAGTGAAGACTTGATTTAACTTCTCATGAGCGGGAATTTAATATATAATATAAATATATTTGTGCATCACATCTGCGTTCTTTCTTGTTTCTGAACCTTAGATCAGGCAGCTGACAGTTGACACAAACATCTACCATGGTTTTAGCCACGGTGACGTGAAAGAACAAGCTTCTAAAAATCGTTGGTTTTAGGAACATACCCTACCCAAAACCACCATCATCACATCACACGAGAAACCGGGGGATTATCGGCGAAGCAATATTTCTCTCCTTTGTAAAGTTTTTGATTGAGCGATGTTACAAATTCGGCATGAATTTAGACGAGCTATGTAAGCCATTTGTTAATTCTGACTAGTCCCCATAGGAACCAATTTGTTGGGTGTCAGATGCCTCCCCTGACATGACTAAGCTGTCGCCGAGCACCGGCAGAGCCTGGGTTCATTTTTTAATTGCTTAGATTTTCAGTCAGGAAATGTGTTAATGTTCGTCCGATTTAGTTGCATTAGTAAAGCCAGGGATGAGAAATAATTTATGATCCATGGTAAAGCTATGGCACCAGTGGATCCCTTTCTCCGTTCCTGTTCGGTCCCCAATCGATTAAAAAATGTATCATCATAGGTGTGGACTTTTGATAATGGCGTGTTTAATTTTAACATTTTTATTTAGCTTCACTTTCGTATTATTATACTATTTTATTTCAGTTTTACGCCTATGTTTGTCATTACATTTGACATGTATCCGTACCTATGTATGTAAAGGAGTATCAAGGACGTATGTCCACCACCTGAGCTGACCATTTAGGACTAGATAAATTTTGATTCTTACTGACCAATGCGACCCCTACCCGCTGCCCCCTCCCGCACCGAGCGCGGGTCAACAACATTCAACTGAGGAGCGAATATTATTGTACAACTGACGTGCCCCCCCCCCCCAAAAAAATGGCTACGGTGCCTGCCACTTAAACCATAGCTTACCATACCTTTTTTTTTTCGAATCCCCCCCCCCCCAGTGAGAATTCCATAGCCGAGCCCTGCCTGACTGACACCATCAAAGGTAACAAACTGACACCTTTGATGGTGTCAGTTTGTTAAAATGGCTGCTCCTATCGAATTGCATGTGTAAAATAACCCATAAAACTTGTGTAGCATAACTGTCCAATACTTTTACAATACCTATGCCAACAGTGACCTTTTGTGACCTGATCTTGAACTTTCGTCTTTGCTAACAATTTCACTTTCACTTATTGCAGGAGATGCAGTATACATTTGAAGACACTTTGTGCGGTAATAGTTTCAGTCTAAGGCTTTGGATGGAAAGTATGGCAAAACTAAAATATATTAACTTTGACATTTGACCTGACCGTGACCCGACATGTAACATTTTTTTAATGGTTTCCGATATGCGTTATATGTATTTAATTGAGAGCTTTCGATCACTACCTTGCGCGTCTGGCTGCGGTTATTAGATCGGAGGATACGAATTGGGGGGTAAAATTTACCCCCCCAGCGTCGCCCATTCGGCAGGAGACCCCAGCGCCTCGCTGATTGATGCACTCCTGATTAGGAAGAAGACATCATGATCGGCTAATAACGCCATGTCAACCCTGAGAACGGTTGCATGGTTTTCCAGATGTTTGGTCATTGATGATGAACCAGTCAGACCAGGTAGTATGCATTTACATCCTCTGGGATACGAAACTCGAGTTGGTTTGTGTTGTTTTTCCACTGGAAATGATGTTTTGGATAATGACACGCCTCAGACGGGCAACGACATAAAATACGGGTGTATACTATGAACAAGTGGTTACTGTGTGGTTAATGTAACACGCGGGCAGTTATGTTTTCCACCGTGAGTTAAAAATAATACTGATACTGAATACCACTGACTTGCGTGATCGGATGGTAAAGGTCAGGGCATGCGCAGCTCCGTCTGCTAAGCGGAGGACCTGACATTGGAAATCCATTTATTCAAAACATTTTGACTGAACTAAGTAAAATGCCTGAAAAATACTAAGCACGCCTATTGCATATTACAGCGAGCGGTCCGGTCGCTGCAGCACAAGATACCGGACTTCATTAGAGCAGCCTTCTCAATGGACCTAACTGCGTTTATCACCAGCTCGGCAGTCTTGTTTACCTTTCTCCAGCGAAGGTTCGTGCCTCCTTGAAATGCTGAGTGGCACGATTTAAAATACAATCAACTGACAAATATGCATTGGAATAGCTAGCTTTGCCCCGAAGTGCATAGCAATGTCTTATACCTTTACGTTTTCTCGTGAATTCCAACGTAGCTTGAAATGCGAAATTCCATTTCAATTACAAGAATCTTTTGATCAAAACACGTTGACGATTTATCGTTTGATCCTAGCGGGAGCCACTGCCACTGAGTAGTTCTGTAAACGAATGATGGGTGTCCCGGATGTTAAGCAACGCTAAAGAATGCGATTTGCGTGCAACCTACAGATATGGGATCAACTCCGATAAATGGAATGTTTCACCTTTTTACTGGTTTTGAACTGGATAACCATTATCTCTGGCCGTTATTGAAAAGCATATATTACTCAAAATGTTTTTACAAAAAAATGCTGTTTTTTCTGGAATATAATTTTGAATTTGCAAAAGGGGTCTATTTAAGTGTCACCACTGATTAGCTGGCAGCCGGTTAAAAATTGTTAGTCCTGGAAGAAAAACTACCTTATTTCTCGACCCTTGGTTGGATTATCTACTGTGAGTACGATAACAAAATAATTGTTTATTTTAAAGTCACCAGAATTGTGTACAAAGATTGTGCCATATCTCTATTGCTATCTTAAGCTCAATAATGACGTTATTGTTCCAAATTAAAAAAAAAATATATATATATATATATATATATTCATATGTAATGATAAAAGATTAAACAACAAATTACACCCAACGTTTCATTGACTTCTCAGGGGTCGTTATAAACAATAAAAAGAGACATCGATATTTTACCTACAGAGAACATTCACCTTTTTGTGCACAGCACGGTCACTGCCCTATATACATTCCTCTACTATGGAAATGTGTTATATTCTTCTGTTATTATGGTCGCGGCAACAGAAGCTAGTTGGAAGAAGCCGGTTGATGTGTTAATGGTATTATCCTTTGCTATGAACGCCGCTTCAACCACTTTTCGCGGCTTTTTTGCTAAGCATCTCGCTGAGACTAACCGCGCCTGACAATTGGGCAGATGTCCTCTTCATCCACATGAGCCACAAAGGCATTAGGGACCTGTGGATGCCTCAGTCCGCCTTGTGCTCACGTATGCGCGTCTCCAATTTCCCCCGTCCGTCTCTCGTAATATACGCGGTGACATTACCACATGGTTTCCTTGTATACCACGCTATTATTGTTGTTCTCGTCTCTTTCTTGCCATTTCAGCAATCTCTCCCAATTGTCTTCCTTCCATGGTAACAATAGGACAGATGTGGACTATGAGCTTCTGCTACTGGTTCCGAAAGCGCTGAAAAGTTGGAACAATAACCGACCGGTTTCCCCGAGGTAGGCTGACGGTCATCTGCTACTTGTGTGAGCGTACTGATTTTCTTTGGCCTTTTCTTTGAGAGAGAAATTACTCCGCTAGCGTGGGTATTTAAGCTTACAAATGATTCCATGATAAAGTTTGATTTTCTTCTTGTAATAAGTATCTAGAGCAAATTTCTGAACGCACGGGAGGGAAAACCCATAACCACCCCAGATTGACCCGCCTGACTGTGTGCTGAGAAATAATGAACCAGGTCGTTCCTGTTAGTGGGCTTACGATATACCGTGAACTGTAGCTTGTCCCCTTCTTTCAAAATTAAAGTGTCTAAGAACGGAATTCGACCATTACTCTCTTCCTCTGTTGTGTTAAACTGTATCCTGCGTCTACGTTTGTTTCAGTCTCCTCAAGAAGATAGTCAAATCAGATCACTTGGCCACAAAACACATACGTCATTCAACGCTACCTCAGCCAAGTAGCCCCCGTTTTCCCTTCCAATTATCATATAATGGTCCCTCTCCATGTCTCATGAACAGACAAGCTAAAACGCACTAAGGGGGAGCCCATCGCTAATGCCCGTTGACTTGTTGATATTCTCTGACTAGTCAAAACTGGAAAACATTGAAGCTAACCAGAGATGAATAAGCTTCATAAAATCTTTCTTTGGCATTCGAGAGATCATCGGTCGTGTAACGTTTGCTATCACACGTTACCTGCTGCCATGCGCTCCAGTCTTATAGGAACGGTTCGTGAAAAGGGCTTTAACATCAAAACTTACCATCTTTTTTCCGTTGACATTGATGTCTTTGATTCTGCTTATGATTCTTTTGATTCTTTTGATTCTTTGATTGATGTCTTTGATGTCTTTGATTCTTTTGATTCTGCTTATTCGAAAGATACTACGCCGTTCAGTAAGGGGTAAGAAGCTTTTTCATCTATTAAAGGAGAATCCTAAGCCTCCTGCGTTAAGGGGTCTACCTAAGGTTCACAAGCTGGGTACACCTATGCGCCCTATAACATCTGGGGTTGGCAGTGCCCCACACCGTCTCGCTAAGACCCTAGCCAAACCCCTGTCTAATCTCTTGGGTGCGATAAGTCCCGCTCATTTGAAGAACTCTGGCGATCTCATAAGCAGCATCAAAGACATCAATGTCAACGGAAAAAAGATGGTAATTTTGATGTAAAGCCCTTTTCACGAAACGTTCCTATAGATGGAGCCATGGCAGCAGTACCGTGTGCTAGATAGCTAACGTTAACGACATGATCTCCGATGTCAAAGAGAGATTTTATGATAGCCTTATTTCATCTCTGCGTTAGCTTCAAGGTTTCCAGTTTGAAGCAGAAATATCAAACAAGTCAAGGGATTAGCGATGGGCTCCCCTTAGTGTGTTTAGCTTGTCTGTCATTGGATACAATGGAAAGAGGACCATTATAATGATATTGTAGGGAACGGGGCACTTGGCTGAGTACGTTGATGACGTATTGTGTTTTTGTGCCAAGTGAAACTGATTGGATAGTCTTCTTGAGGAACTGAAACAACGTGACGGCAGCGATACAGTTACCACAGAGAAGAGAGTAAATGGGTCGAATTCCGTTCTTTAGGACCACTTTAATGTTGAAAGAAGGGGACAAGCTACAGTTTCCGGTAGTTATCGTAAGCCCACTAACAGGAACGACCTGGTTCATTATTTCTCAGCACACAGTCAGCGGGTCAAATCCGGGGTGGTTATTGGGTTTTTTCCTCCGTGCGTTCAGAATCTGCTCTAATGACTTATTACAAGAATAAATTAACTTTATCATGGAATCATTTTTAAGGCTTAAGTACCCACTAGCGGAGCTTATTTCTCTCAAAGAAAAGGCAAAGAAAATATGTTCACGCCTCACGAGCAAGTAGAGATGACCGTCAGCCTTCCCTCGGGGGAACCGTCGTTATTGTTCCACTTCAGCGCTTTCCGGAACCAGTACAGGCTCATGAGTCCACATCTGTTCTATTGTTACCACTGGAGGAAAGACATTGGGGAGAGATGCTGAAATTCAAGAAAGAAGAGAGAAAAAAACAACAATAGCGCGTTGGTATACAGGATACCCATGTGTAAATGTCAGCCGCGTATATTACGGAGAGACCGGACGGGAAGTTGGAGACCGCGCATACGTTGAGCACAGAGGCGGACCTGAGGCCCCAACAGGTCCTCTTATGCCTTTGTGGCTATATGTGGATGAAAGAGGGACATCTTGCGCCCAATTGGTCAGGCCGCATGGGTCTCTTAGTCTCACGAGAGATATGCTTTAGCAAAAAGCCAGCGAAAATGTGGTTGAAGCGGGCTCATAGCAAAGGGAATACCACAAACACATCAGCCGGCTCTCCGACTCTTCCTTGCCGCGACCCATAATAACAAGAAGAAATATGACTCATTTTCTGCAGAGAAGAATAGGAACAGTGACCGTGCTGTGCCACAAAAAGGTGAATTTTCTCTGTAGGTAAAATATCGATGTCTCTTTTTAATTGTTTATAACACCCCTGAAGAAGAAGAAGTCAATGAAACGTTGGGTGTAATTTGTTGTTTAATCTTTTATCATTACATATGAATAATACTGGTCAATTCAACCCACTTTATATAGATTTAATATATATAATATAATATATATATTATATAAAATAATAATATACATATATATATATATAAAAGAATAAATATATATAATGTATAATATATATATTTTTAAATTTTATATATATTATATACATATATAAAATATATATAAAAATATAATATTTATATGTATATAATATATATATTATATATATATATATAATATATATATTGTTAGTGATCGTGTCGAAAGAAACCCAATTTAACCGTCATTTTCAGCAACAATTACTTTATATTTTTTCTTACAAAACCGGCGAATATTTGACATTTTTCAGATATGTGAAAACATTATTTTAAGGTACATTAAAGTATGCCAATGTCACTGGAATTTATTTTCTCATCTATATATAGCACCAACAGGAAACGTTTCTTTCACATGTGAATCATTGATAAAACAAAGCACAACTATAATATAAAGCAAAACAAAATTACAAAGTGAAAACAAACTGTATTTTAGGCCCATCACAAATATGGCTGTGGCATGTCAGGCAACTGTACCATCTGTAGCCAGGGTAAAATGCGCCAATAATAAATCGTACCATTGCTCAATGGCAGGCTTCGTAGTTGCTGCAATGTCCTAAGTGAAAAAAAAAACATATGGCAATATCAGCACTCTAATGATATAGATTCGGCCTCAAAGGGCAATCGATGCGTGAAATGAGGATAAGATGAGACAAAGCTCCCAGGGCAGCAGAAGGTCATGCCCCCTGCTCTCCCCCTTCCCGTCCACTCTGCTCCGCTCTGCTCCGCTCTGCTCCGCTCTGCTCCGCTCTGCTCCGCTCTGCTCCGCTCTGCTCAGCTCTGCTCCGCTCTGCTCCGCTCTGCTTCGCTCTGCTCCGCTCTGCTCCGCTCTGCTCCGCTCTGCTCCCACCCCGCCGCATTTCGGAAAGCTGAAGGAGATCACATCAAAGCAGCGATAGCTGCCTCCAGTGGGCCGTGAGCCTCGTTTACATGTCTCAATAGTCCTAATGAAGTTCCACAGCTGGCATGCACGGTATATATTAACCAAATGATATTGATTGAGGCTGATGCCGATGCAGTTCCGTGGTAGATCGCTCGCCCTGGAATACTATCGTGACGAGGTTTGTTTTCAATGTTGGCTAGGGCTGCGGAGCTAACAAAGAAATGTATGGTATGACTACGAGCGAGCGCGAAGCGCGCAGCGAGTCCTCACTGAATACCGGGTTTTTCTCACATATAAGCGGCCGACCCGACCCAGCCGGCCCGGCCCGACCATAACGCCTTTCAGAAGCATATATCTTTGAAAACCCGCATCCGATTTGCAAGCAGTCTTCGCCATCTTATAGCCCCATTCAATTTTTTTGACATGTTTTGTCTCACTTGAGGGGTCGGCATGGCGCGTGATACGTGCTGCGTCAGGGGTGTCAGAAAACGCTATCCTGTTTTAGCTGAGAAACGGTAGGACCGATTAAGCTGAAATTTTGTGTGTGGTTTTAGACCACACCACTGGCAATGTTGCACAGGTCAAACTCTGGGTTACACTGTACGTGCGCACGTGCACCCCTGTTCCGTCTACGAAATTACCTACACAATAACGTTGTGATACCGGACCTATATCTCGGCAACCAAAAGTCGCAAGGACACGGGTTGAACACAGATGTGTAGAAAAATGATCCGCCCGGCGTATGCACTGTGTGTCGATAAGCGGTGCGTAGCACGTGCAAATATTATTTTCTGGCTATACAAACGCAAATTTATGGTTTATGACGTAATCGCGATTTAAATCAGTGCTCGGCACCTATGAGAAGTAAGGCGATGAAATAAACACTAATGTGGAAACCATTGTACCGTCTCTAGAATGCATGTAAAAATTGAGGTTTTAATGCAATATTTGCTGCTAAAACCCACCTGTAATATACATATTGCCGATTTTAGAATATTTACTTCATTACACCACCGTAGCGTCAAAGCCAAAGGATGATAAACGATAAAAATAATGCAGCTGTGAAGCGCAATCAAATCCAGTCAATACTCACCCAAAATGTAATTTTGCTTACAAACATGTAGCTTATAATTGCAAGTGTAAAAGAACGCTAGAAAAACTATTTAGTTCAAAGTATCGATTTAGTTCGGACTTCGGATCCATTTGTGACGGCAATAAAACATATAGCGAAAACATTTGAAAAGCATGTTTCGCTCAATACCAGCCTCCGTAGGGTGGATGCTAAATTGACGCGGGTTTATTCGGGTTCGCTCGTCCTTCGCCGTTTAAGGCGTCTTACTGGTGTATGATGCTTTATAATATGTCTCAGTAAGTTTTAGCATTAGCGCGAGCGTGTGGTAAAAGGTTTTCAGCTCTCAGAAAATTAATGTTAAGTCAATTGGTCAAAGCTCTCGGCCCGCCGGGCATTTACATTTTACCAAGCTTTGTTTATGCAGTTTTCAAAACGGAGGTAGACATATGATAGTTCGGACCGGGAGCGGAACGGGAGCGGAGCGAAGCGGGAGAAAATAAATCCTACCAAGCCGTTCGGCCGATCTGGTATCAGCATAAAATCTGGCAACAGCGAGCGGACGCGCAATATTTCGACAATTGCTGTGCGCCTCTCAAAATTGAGGCAGATCCAAACAATTCTGTCTGACTTAGGTGTAGTGGCACTGAAGAGTGGCCTCTGGCCTCTGGAGAGTTTTCTCTATTCCCAAAATTCCTTTTTATGACGTCATCAGCCCGAATATTCAAATTTATCTTTTTATTAAATTGAGCACTGTTTGTGAGAAACAAATGTCATAATCGTGATCGGCAGCAATTTCTTCTTATTTTGCACCACAAGCAGCGTACATTTGAGAACTTTTGGGAAGGTGGCAGTGTCCCTTTAACACAGGCCACCGACTGCTCATGTGAGTACCAATATGGCCGCCGTCATTAGACAACTCGGCCAATGGGGTCCACTGAACTAAACATGGGGTCGCAGCGGCATAGCCACCCTGTGGGGAACTCTAAGCACGTACGGTTTAACTGCTGTATGCTATGTATCAGACATGTATTGACTCATACTTTTTTTAGACGACTCAAGTTTGACTCAAAAGGCAAAGAACTGACTCGACTCTTGACTCAAGTGGTGTTTAATACAAAATGGGTCGACTCAACTCATGACTCAAGTCTTGCTTTTAAAAATTGAGTCGACTCAACTTATGACTCAAGTGCAGTTTTAACAAATTGGATTTGGACTCGAGCTCAAAAACATTTGAAGTCGACTCGTTTTGACTCATCATATAGTTGCAATTATTACTTGATTGTTGACCCTGGTGGGGGGGGGGGGGGGGGGGGTAGGGTCGGGTGTCAGACAAAATCGGCATCTATGCTAGTGTAAATTGGGTTTGCTTGCAGGTGAAAGGGGCGTCGCCCAGTACCCCCTTTGGCTATGTCCCTGTTGCCATTTGACTCACATTTGTTTGAGTCGATTCCAAAAGTCTGATTCACAACCAAAGAAACTGACATCAACCTCTTGACTCAAGTGGCTGTTTCAAACAATTGAATCGACTCAACTGCTTGATCTCAAGTGGCCCGCTTTGACCAAAATTGTGAGTCGACTCAAACTCATGACTCATCCCAAAATGTCTGACTCATGAGTCAACTCATGACTCAACTCTGAGTCATTTACAAGTCTGCTATGTATAAATGATTTTAAATGCATTTACTAATACTTCGCGGTTGTTCCTTGAAAGTCAGGTGGTGGTGTTGGAAAGCTTTTAATACATTAATTATTAAAGTGTTCACTATTCGATTTACAAAGTCTTATTATTACCAGTTATAGAGTTATTATTTACTTTTCCGCCGGATTTCCATTCTAGACATTGCAAAAAGCACGAAAAACTAAATTAGATTGTCGTGCTGCATGAGCATCTTAATAGGGCATTTACACAATTTTCGCGGATGGGTTCAGACGTGCGAATAATCTTGTTTTACAGATATTGAAATGAGGTTTTCAAAACTGGCCTTATATCAATTTACAAAGATCTAGTTATTGGATCAGAATGATTTTTTTGTGGATTAGTGGTTGCACCTGGACATTTCCTGAATTTGAACACGAATTCATTAGCTTTATTGAATTATTTGCGATAAAAGCATGACATTTACACCATCAGTGTGAAATTCTTAGCTCAATAATGTTCATGAAGTTGCATACAAATATGTAATATTTGTATCACGTTTCTGAGTTGTGTCCGACCTGCCCACAGGTAGCCGGGGTATACCTACTTCTATTTCAAGAAGCAGGTACTGAATCAAATATGCAAAGGTTTTTGTATATATTAAATCTAAAAATCAAATTTGTCACGAAGTTGGATGAAAATCTGTACTGTCATACTTGTATTTGCATCTAGAATATCGGCTGGCGCAATGTGAACCCATAGACCCCATATTGAAGGAAATGCTCTGCGCTACCTAGTATTTTATCTACCGTGGGCCGATATAATTTATTTAGGACCTCGGTCGTTGTAGGATGTTCTTCCCTCGACCGTCGATCACGGGCGGAAAATCAAACAACGACCTCGCCCTCGGTCCTAATGAAATTATTTTATCGGCCCCGTGTGGTAACTGGTAATTATTATTATCACACTCTTGGCATATATTGTTATTGTTGATACACGTTTTGCCATATCGCTCGACACAGTGACAATAATCTAGATGTTCTGGATGACAATGATATGTATGTCTAGTTCAATTTAAAGGATAAACTCACGAACTACACCAGCATTTGAGTGAATGAATGAATGACTTCATTGAACGCTCCATGGCATAATGAATGAATGACTTCATTGAACGCTCCATGGCATAATGAATGACTTCATTGAACGCTCCATGGCATAATGAATGAATATGGATGTGCAGCTGCTCAATTGACATTGACAAAAGTATGCTTAAGTTACAACGGATAGCATGACGACATGCCAGCAACAATAAACAACATGATGGTAATAAGCAACAATAAAAACACCCATGCATAAATGAAGAAGGAGGCCGGAGGCGTATGTCTATCCCTATCGTCACTCTATCCATCGCAGCCATTTGTGGACGGAAGGACGGAAGAACGGAAGGACATGCTAGACAGTGCAGACTGGGTATTGGCAGGTGCAGTCGGTTCCAGGCAGTCATCGCACGGCATTCGAAGACTCTCCAAGCTGCTTCTGTGCGCACTCTAACCACCTGCAGCTCTCCTCCTTGTGATGTCAGGGTCACTTGAGATGGCACAATAGAGCGCCACCGAACTACGCTAGCTCAAGTATGTGGGGTTCTCCGTTGCCGTGACCAGCCTGCGCATCAAAGATGCGTCGCACTCCTCTGCACCAGCCTGTCATCTCCTCTGCACCAGCACCAGCCTCCTCCTCTGCACCAGCCTGTCACCTCCTCTACACCGGCACCAGCCTCCTGCTCTGCCCCAGCCTGTCACCTCCTCTACACCAGCACCAGCCTCCTCCTCTGCACCAGCCTGTCACCTCCTCTGCACCAGCACCAGCCTCCGCCTCTGCACCAGCCTGTCACCTCCTCTGCACCAGCACCAGCCTCCTCCTCTGCACCAGCCTGTCATCTCCTCTGCACCAGCACCAGCCTTCCTCCTCTGCACCAGCCTGTCACCTCTCAACTAGCCCAGAATTCTGAGGGCGGGGTGATGTGTTGACTTCGTGTGAAGCCTGTGACGATCCGTGTGCCAAAATGAATTATTTTCTGGGTTCCTTGCTTAGTGTGTTACGTTTCAGCTCTACCACATGCAGTGAGGCAATACTGTATATGGGGGAAAACAAGTGATTGAGCCAAGAGTTGCTTAACTTCGCGCGAAATATTAGGCCTCAAATTTGATAGCCCCACTAGGATGCTGAAGCAACGACGAGTTACTTGCAAAACGCGTTTTTCCCATGTCTGGTTTGAATCAACGAAGACTGTCAAGACCTTTGCATGTGCTGATGATCTAATTAATTGGTTTCCGAAAATAAATAAAATTCTGAAGTATGCTACAATGGCATTTGACAAGCCATAACTCATTTTTGCTTTGATGTATTTTTGTCGGTTTGAGTGAACCAGTTCATGGCCACGGAGAGAGTGTCCTCGATACATCTCTTCATCGCAGACACATTGACCAGCCAGTCACAGGGTGCCTGAGACTGACTCAATAAACTGTATGTCGTCAGCGTACATAACCTGCTTTCCGTGAGGAATCTGCATCTTTCCGAGTAATTAGATTATTCGTGAAAAGCAAGGATACAATTGTGCCGAGAATAGAACCCTCCATTCGTTATCAGATGTTTCCCTGTTATACTAGCCGTTTTCACGATGGATTATTTTGCGCGAAATGTTTTAAAACATTGTTAAAATGTTTTAAAATGTTTTAGTAGTAGCCGTTTTTACGATTGACTTAATTTGCGAGAAATGCTTTAACCCTCGCCCTACGGTCCCGTAGGGCGAGTGGTTAAAACACTTTTTCGCAAATTAGTCCATCGTGAAAACGGCTACTACTAAAACATTTTAAAATGTTTTAAAACATTTCGCACAAAATAATCCATACTTTCCTGGGTTGATTGAGAGCGACATTTCAGCCAGTCTGGGAGCCAATGTTCGCCCACGCCGTACCACCCCAGCTTTTCAAGGAGCCGAACATGATTGACGCTGTCGAAAGCCGTTGTCCGTTTGAGTTGATAGGCAATTAACGACATCAAGCAGGGCCGTCTCCGTTGAATATCCAGGGCGGAAGCCATGCTGTTGGGTGCATAAAACGTGATTCTCAGCTAGATAAGACGACAGTTGCTGACACATAACTTAGGCATTTTTCCACAACAGGTAGAATTGAGAAAGGTCTAAACCTGTCCGGATCAGACCTATCTTCCCCCTGTAATAAAGCTAAGACGTTGGGCTCCTTCCACGCGACGGGCACTTCACCCCTCGTTAAAGAGCTATTGATGACATGTAGCAGGGAGGTCCCACCACACTAAAGGCTGCCCCACACTGAGCCTCGCATGCGGGTACGAGTCTTCGGGGTGAAAGATAACGTACTAACTTTGAAGTAGTTGGGTCGGGGTGGCGGTTGGCTCGTGTGTCAAAAGAGTTGCAGATTTGCACGCCAGATGGTATTACGTGTCAATATTGTAAATGTTATTATTTATCTTTGGAGAAACTCACACGGAGTGAAATCCCATCAACCGGCAATGCGAGGTCGCGTGGTTTTCATCCCGCGAGCATTTCTCGAAAATTAAAGAATGAAATTGACAAGACACATATAACCATCTGCGTGCCAGTCTGCAACCTTTCCGACACGCAAGACACCCGCCACCCCGACCCAACTACCTCAAAGTGAGTCCAATATCTGCCAGCCCGCAGACTCGCACCCGCATGCGATGCTCAGTGTGGGCCGTGGGGCAGCCTTAGGAATGATTCGCAACATATCCAGAGTGACCTGACTAATGTTTGGCGCTCGAGAGCCGCCCTTTATCTGCAGCGCCAGGAATGGCTCGGGAAGTGTCGCCGGACGTACTCTAAACGCGCTGCTGCACACACGGGGCAGGGGGAGAGGCAGAGCTTCACCGTGGACCGCTGCAGATAGGTTAGCTGTGTTACATTGTATCCAACAGTGGCGAATGTTTGTAACATTTTGTTCCTGTGTATTGTATTCATTCTATTGCGGTTGTAATTAATGTCTAATTTACTATTGAAAGAAAGTCTGTCTGTCCTTCTGTCTGTTCTTCATCCAACTTTTCCTTATACGTATTTTAAGTACGAAAAGTTATGTAGTTTTAACACATTAGTATTGAATAGTATCTTAGAAATCATTTTGCAGATCGCATGACAACATGTGTGTTAATAATATTTTCCCTACATTTCCCAACATCAAAATGTCCTCCTTACAAGTTAAGATAATGTCTGACTGAGCTTAGAAAAAATAACATCCACCGATACTAACGCCATCTAATAAGCGGAACTTGAACTACAAGCAACCAACGTGGCACGGATTACGGTTTGTGCACACCAGCGCCACCTATATAGAATATTCGCTCAATGCGCACAACAGCAACACCTATAGCACGTATAAGGGGTATAGCACGGAGAAGGAGTGATGAACAGATCATGCATGACATTGGTGACATGCATGACACTCCCTCTGTCAGTCACAGAGGGTACGACGGGTGTGCCAAGGGTAGAACGGGTTATCAATCCCTAATTGCTTATCACTGGATTGCACCACCACTCAACCTGTAATCGCCCAGTGGAGTGGACGGGTTAGCACTAGTAAATTACTATTTAAATGGAAATAACCACCTTCACCCACAAAATTGGAGTTATGACTTGAAATCGATAGACGTGACCAAAATATGTCGCAAATTCATCAAATTTTGCATAAAACGTTTTTACTAAAAGATATTGCAAGTAAAAGTTGATAAGCGATCCACGCTTTAAAGTAACGACCGGTACTTGGAAGCTGCTTGCAAGTATTTGTGGTCCTCATCAAACTACGGACTTTTCCCGTATTTTTTTGTTTTGCATTAGAATATAAAATATGTCTTGCGTTCGGCTTGTTGTGATTTTATGCCCGTAGATCCTCTATATATTACAGCAATTCCAATGAACACGTAACCAAATAAGCAGTTAGATGTGCGTCTAATATGGCGGACCTTTTAATGATTGTTACCCTCAGTTTGTGAAAGTTGATTAATTCATTTTCAACATTAGGAGTTATGTATTTTGTAATGGTTGTATACATTACTATGCTTTATATAATCATGAAAAATAATAATTTGTTCCCAAAAAATTACAAGTAATACAAAAACTGGCTATTATATCAAGAGCTCATTGTGCGTTTTCACAACGTGCTACCAATGCCTTATTTAGTGTCGGCGATTTGCTTCAGGGACATTGTCCAGCGTTGAACAAATTTGAAACACCGGTGCCAGATATGGTGCGCTTCAAATAGAAAGGAGGAAACGCTGCGCATGTGTTTCGAAAGAAGTATGTGTACTTGCTTTTAATTTGTATAAACTTGCAATATTTAATATAGTAATAGGCTTATTTAATTCTTAAATATAAATTTAATCATTGTTAAACCATAACGGAATCCTAGGAAATGGTTGCAAATAAAAATAAAATGTTGATATTTCCCTATAAAGAATCTCGGTCTGTCTGACTGTTCGTTCACAACAAATTGTTTGCTTAAAACATTTTATTGATTATAAATGTTATGTAAGTTTGACACATAAGCATAGAATGTTATCAAAGAAATTCATTTTGCTGATCGCATGACAACATCTTCCTGTGTATTTAAGTGTCCCCTCATTTCCCAACATCAAACTGTCTTCCTACACGTTTAGATAATGTCTGTGTTAATAAAAATAACACGATTTTTATTTTACCGCATTACACACTATCTGTTAGCGGGACTTAAACTGCAAGTATGACGCACAGCAGGCGAATATGAGGTGGCGCTGGTAGGTGGCGCAGCCATCACATATGATTGGCGGCACTAGAGAGTCCTTTAACGGGAAATGTAAACAAATGTAGTCTATACATAGATCGTCAACCGGAGCGGACGGGTTAACACCAGTGACTACCTATAGATAGCTGCGGGCGATTAAATAATTGCGGCTTATCAATTATTACATCAATCAATTAGTATCAATAAATATACGAGCTCAAGTGGAGATAATTTCAGCGTGTATTTCTGGCAGCGCTGGACCGAGCGGCACCACTTCTGCGCACCCGCCAGCGTGCGTACACAGGACCGCCTATGTCAATTGTCACTGCGCACCCGCCAGCGTGCGTACACAGGTCCGCCTATGTCAATTGTCAGCTGACACGCGGCTGCTGCTGCAGCGCCGCCGCGCCGCGCTCGCCCAGCGGGACCGCGCTACATACCGTGACGTCAAACTAAACAGGCAGTGCCGCGCGGCTACACGGACAGACTCGCGAGCATACTACCACAACGCGAGCTAGCCAAGGGAGGCCGGGCCAGCCTGTGGCGAGCTCTGAAGCCGGTTATCGGGAAGAAAACAGAAACTACTGAGCCGCCTAACATCATCCCGGATGCGCTCAACAGTTTCTACGATAACATCGGACCTGCGACATCAAGCTGTGTCCCTCCAGCTACAAGACCCGTGAACACTAGATTCCCTGTGTGACTACCAGTTTGTTCAAGGTTCGGCCTGTCGATTTAGATACGCTGCTTGCCACACTACTGTCCATTAAATCGTCCACTTTAATAGGCAACGATGGAGTCAGTATAGTTATTCTCTCCAGAAGTACTTTTTCGTATTCGATGACGCGCTGCTCGATGTGGTGAACTGCAGCCTCCGTACTGCAGGCTCGTCCTCGTGTCCTGGAAACAAGCGATTGTTGTACCAATCCCGAACGGTAAAACGCTCCAAAAAAACTGCTGATACTCGACCGATTTCAGTTTTTCCGCGATCATGAAGCTTGTACAAAAAAAATGATTCAAACTCAGCTCAACGGATATATCGAATCAAATCCTTTGTTAGCATGCCATCAGCACGGATACCGCAAACAACACTGAACAGAAACAGCGCTAGGCATTAACCGTTTTCACGATGGATTATTACGATGAAAAGATTCTGAATCTTTCGGTGAAATGTTTTAAAATGTTTTAGCATGCAAGTTTTAGTATATGATACATTCCAAGAAATAAATTACTGATTTAGGCGATATTATGATTATTCAAGAGTTATGGAAACATTAAATGAGCACATTACAAGATATTGATACAGAATTGGCCGTTTCTAAAGAACATATGCGTCTAGAGTCCATTCGTTCAATTAAGCATACCGCCATACCAGTTACAAAATCTGGCAGCGTCATGGTTCACAGGTCTGCCTTTGCATGGCGCAATGATGCGCTAGAAACGAGTCGCTGGTTATTGCTGGGCGAGTCCATGGCATTATGAGTCAAGAGGGGGAGGGGGTCAGTCTGTTGAGCGACCAATAGCGTGCCCGGGATATTAACCCGCGACTGCAGGGGCTTCGCGCCGAATCACGAACTGCAGGGGGGTTGATTTCCGCCCGCCCCGCCGGTGAGAATTCTCCAAAACAGTAACGTAGCGACAAGCGAAAACGGCATTAGATAGCTCTAGTCAAGCTCTATCGAAAGTATTTCAGTCTTTTCTTGGATCAAATCATAATTGAAAGGTCACAAGTGTAACCAAAGGTCAGATTTTTCCGTTTTAGGACTCTTTTAGGACTCTTTTCCAGAAACCCCCGATTATCTCGGAAACCTATGATAGCTAGGAGACAATTAGGAGGCAATCGATAGCTATTGAAATTTTCAATCGCATCTGTCCTCAAGTTTGAGCTCAGATCAATAGTTTTAGGCTCCAGAAGGTCAATGAAAGGTCAATAATACTGTTTTTAGCAAAACAGTTTTCTGAATACATGTCACCTAAAGGTAGGAAAACATTTTGACCCACCGTGTTTGTCTCATTGATTGCCTTTGAAACATATATACGGTGGACTTGGTAAGGTCAACTTCAAAATTGACCTTCAGGTCAAGGTCATTTTGGTGTACCGCAGGTTAGGTCATGTTTGCATATGGGGCCAAACGCGGCCAGACGAGAACGAACATTGGTGTCAACTAATCGTCCTCTATTCTCTTTTCTATCAAGAGTTAATTAGCAAATCATTGCTGATGCCTCAAGATGACCTCAGATGACTGTATAAATTTACTAAGCAAACAATTGCACTGATCATGTTAGAATTGCTAATAGCATGATTCTGAAAAAAATAGCCTGATCCAATGCATATTTTTCTGAAAGGGAAGTATTTGTTTATTTCCATTCACTTATAATGGGAGGTCAGGAACATTGACCTGACCTTTGTCACCGATAGGAAAAATCCGAGATACACGAATTGTAGTACCTGATATTCTTAATGAAATTCGCTGCAAAGTTTCAAAACTTTCGACAAAAAGACTGGGCTTTGGACGAGCGCAAAATTTTTGAAGGTGAGGTCACTTGACATGGACTTGTGACGCTGACCTGAGATGACCTCAGTCAAAACTTTTACAAAGTGTGGTAATTGATGCCCTAACAGGTGTAGAAATTTGGCGGCGCTGCGCGCCGCCGTTTTCCCGCTACTCCTGAAAACCTGAGGGGGGGCGGAAATCACCCCCCTACAGTGCGCGGGTTAATGTTTGGAATCTTTTGAATAGTTTCAGTAGGTGGAGATCTGGCATCACACTAACATATGAAATATCTTGCTAATTACACCAAGCCGAAATTTGTAACATACTATATTCTTACCAAGTAATATTAAAAATTAGAGGGACATTTCAAGACAAAAACCGCAAGCAAAGTTGGTGTAAGTAAAGAGACTGTCCACCTTCTCAAAAGTCTCAAAATGTACGCCGTATGTGGTGTTAGATTATTAAAGTAATTGCTGCGAACACGACTTAGACTTTGTTTCTCACAACAGTGCTTCATTTAATAAAAGTTGTTTTAATATTATGGGTTTGATGAGTCATACTGAAGGAAATTTGGATAGAGAAAACCTTCACGCTGCCCATTATACGGCTAATGTATGGCCAAATGTAAAGCAAGTCGACTAATCATCAACAATTTACGTAAGAGTGACGACGTCATGCGCTCAGGGTCCCCGTTCAAATACACTGGGGACTAGGGATGTTACAGATGTCAAAACCAAACTCAAATTTCTTTCTGAATCTGCTGCTGTCTTGACAGACGTGAATAAATGCGTCTTGAGTCCATCTGTTCAATTTTATACAACATCTGGCAACGTCATGGCTACGATGGCAGTGGCCAAGGCTATAGAACAACGCAGTGGCCATCGCGGTGTTAACAGTTGAATACGGTGTTGGTGAACGTGCGTCAATTTAGCAGCATATTCGCAAATTCAAATTAATATTCACATTCAGAAGAAGAAGAAATAAATAATCAAGTTCAGTGGACTATCCAGATTTGTCTGACAAGTGACAACACCGTATTCAACACCGCGATGGCCGCCGTCATCGTAGCCATGACGTTGCCAGCTGTAGTATGAAACTGAACAAATGGACTCTAGACACATTTATTCTTTAAAGAAAGTTTATTTTGTATCATAAACTTGTGATGAGCTCAATAAATGGTTCCATAATTACTAAACAGTGATCATATCGCCTAAATCAGTAATTGTTTTCCTGTAATGTATAATATTATAAAACTTGCATACCAAAACATATTAAAACATTTCAGAATATGTGCATATTGCTAATTACCACCAAACCACAATTTGTCAACATATTATATTTTTACCAGCATATCAAAAAGTATGGTGAATATTTCTAGACAAAAATCGTATGGTAACAAGTTATGGTTATGGAATGGATACTCGAAACATTTCAAAACACCTTAAAATGTTTTAAAACATTTCGCGCAATAATCCATCGTGAAAAAAGCTAATGATGATCATGATGATGATGATCATGATGATGATGATGACACACATTTCCATCGTCTGTTACGTACCGATACCTCCGCTGGACCATGTTCCTGACATCAGCTGATACAATGATGACAGACGGATGTCAGACAAACTACACCTTGGTCAGTAAATCAGCTCGTCATCCTCGGTTAAAGGGAATGTTTCACCTTGATATGGATTATGGGTTTTTAACTGAGATAGACATTATCTTTGGTAGTGATTTACAAATATATTTTACTAGGGCCATTTTTCCCAAAACATTTTTTTTTTAAAGCAATTCAGTTCTTAATTTGCAAAATGAGTTCTATGCAAGTACCCACCGCTGATTGGCTGACAGCCACATCAAGGTTGTGGGTCCTGGGCGCCCGGACGACCTGTATTTCTTTAACCTTGGCTTGATCCAGGATCACCCACTGCGAGTCACGAGTGCGAACTAAACAACGTGCCATAGTTTGAATTTAAGACGCCATAAATATCTGGAGATGTGCCCTATGTCATTTGGCAACAAAAAAGTTTTCTCTTTGGCTTACAATAGCTCAATAATGACGTCATTATCCCAAGTTTGAAAATAAAGCCAAGTGAATTTTAAAGAAACAAATATCACTGTCGTATTCAACAGAATTTACCCCATGTATTTTACTACAACCGGGATATACTTTACTAATTTCATCAAGATCTTTAAAGGATTTAAAAATCCCACCTTGACCGATTTCTTGAATTTTGGCAAAAATTGTAAAAAAAATATTCACCATCGTGTTCAACAGCATTTACACCATGTATTTTACTACAACCGATATAAATTTTACAACTTTCAAAAAGGTGAAACAATCCCTTTAAATAAGTATATTGTTCTCCAGCGTTTGCTAGGTGCGTAATATTCGTGCGCTTTCTGGTGCCAATAAGCCCTACATGGGCCCTTAGGAAGGATGTCGGACCTCGGGTGACAATATTACGCTCTTATGTTCTGGTCGCAGCCCCCCCCCCCCTGCGCTACAGTCCGGTTCGAGTCGGTAGTGGGGTCAGGTGTTTACCATGGCGACCTTGGTGATGTCTAAGTCAGCAAGGTAAACTGCACAAAACTAGCAGCATGTATAACTTTTCTTAAAGGGATATTTGCACCTTAGCATTAGTTTTGAGTTGAGATAGACAAGTTACTGGTTTTGTAGTACAGTTAACGTAAGTAGCATTAAAACTAACATATTTACCTGCTCAAATAGAAATTGAAGATTGATTTTCAAATTTGGGCCTTTGTGACGCCCATCCTTATTTGGTAGCTATGTTACGATGACGTCATCTCTTGTCACGCCGTGTGTACTTGTTTTGAGATCGACCTTGAGGGTCTGATTTGAACATGTTATGTTTTCAGTGAGTGTGGCTGGTCCAATGTGATGCCTGATAGCAGCGTTTTAATCGGACCACCAAATCAAAATACTGACGTTTTAACGGGTTGTATTACTAAGCAGCACCATCCACCAATTTAGGAGAAAGCCAATGACTTGTGACGCACCGGCACCGCATACAAACAAAGCGTAGAAGTCAACACACGTAGAATATTACAGAAATAATTATGCAATCAGAACATTGATGGACCTGATCGTGAATCAATTGTCTGGAAAATAGAATACTTGAACACCATCTTGACATTCTATTATATGATAATATGACGGCAGACTCTGCTGCCACCCTGGCTGGAGTGGGCCGTTGAGGGGCGTGGCAGGGTGCCTCTTCAGTGTCCAATTGGACACCGTCCTGGGCTCAAGTCACGTCCGGTCGACCTCCTAAATGTCCAGGGCATCCCAGCTATCTGCTCGTGTCTGCCAACGCCGTCAGCGAGCCGTTTTCTGCGGAAACCCATCCGGAATGAAATCCCAACACATCTACAGATGATCTCTGGATCTTGAATGCTCCATTACGAGCACTTTACAGCCGGTGAACCCAGCTGTAGCCGAAATGGTGCCGACTGTAGACTTTACGAGCCGAAAAGCATGGATATGCATTTAGGACATGTGGGGTAGCTCGATATCGCTGTTGCTCCTGATGACATTCATTGTGCGAATATGCCCGTGCAGTCATAAACAGTGGACATTAACCAAATATTTCGACATAGCCTGCAAAAGCTGTGTCATTTCACAGGTATGCACGTAGCCACGCAATAACGCATGATTTCTCCCTAAATACCGTGTGAGCAGTCATAGTAAGACTCGCTCGGATGACGGGCTAACCTGATGTCCCGAAATACTGCGCAGTCTGAAACTCCGATATTTGGGAAACAGTTCGGCTGCTTCGAAGGTCAGCTTGTGATGCGAAGCCTCACAAGTTATGCTTAACGTGTTCTGAGCAGTTCCCGAAAGCGTTGCAGCAGAAGAAGGCGCAGATATATCGCTCATCTACGGCAGTGGTTGTCACTAGACGTCCTGAGGGTGAGAAGGGTTTGGTGCAAAACGCCAGCTGTCCGTCTGCAGGCAGCGCTACGCAGCAGATTTAGCTAGCTGAGTTATATGGCCGCTTATGTCGACCGATGGCAATTAAACGTTAACTGGCCAGTCTGTACCAAATAAGCTATCTTTAACTATTGATAATACTTGTAAATATTTAGATTTTGTGTTAGCAATATAATTTGTAGCATCTTTATCAACAACTATGAAGCATAAATATAATAATGATGACTTTGAAAATGCATTAATTCATATTTGTTCTGGAAGTATGAATAAAAAGTTATGGTTGCATTATTTTTCCTTATTATGGGATGCATTAACATCTTCTTGTATAGGTAGAATGCCAATAAATAAACGCTAAGATTCGGTTCCTTACAGTGTCTTCTTTTACACATGATACCTACATGTTTCCCTTTGACTGAAACGTGGACAAAGAATTAACGAGAGCAGTTAAGTTGCTTCAACAGGCCAGTCACCCATAATTGCTCCATGTTTCGCCTAGGGCGAAATGGGCTGGAACGTTGTCTCTATTTCTTTATATATTGTTATATTTGATTTATACTGCCTTACATTATTTTTATATCTGTGTTGGGTGTCGTCACATTACAGCTTTTATTTCGAAAAATTGTTTAAATTAAACCCACAATTTATTTCATTGCCTTTCAAGATAGCCTCATAAATTTGCTTCTTGCTTTGATATGGAAGAAGGCATTTATTATATACCGTCATTTTGTTAAATCTATTGAAATGATATTTCAGATGAAACAGTTACATCTGCAAAATGAACCTGTGCCAACTATTCGCACTTGTTCATACTCTTCAACCTGGTGTTGGTGCCGGGAGGCATTAAAAGCCACTGAAAGCCGAACATTATGCACTCTCAAATTACATTAAAAGTGCATTTTGTCGTGGCTTCTTTGCACATAATAGCCGTTTTCACGATGGATTATTTCGCGCGAAATGTTTAAAACATGTTAAAATGTTTTAAAATGTTTTAGTAGTAGCTGTTTTTACGATGGACTAATTTGCGAAAAAAATAGCCCTCGCCCTACGGGACCGTAGGGCGAGGCTTAACACTTTTCTCGCAAATTAGTCCATCGTGAAAACGGCTACAATTAAAACATTGTTAAACATTTTAAGTTTTAACATGTTTTGATAGTAGCCGTTTTCACGATGGACTAATTTGCGAGAAATGTGTTAACACTCGCTAAAAAATCGTCATGCGGTCCCGTAGGGCGACGGTTATTTTGTTTTCACA
Organism: Semibalanus balanoides; assembly: GCA_014673585.1. Lineage (NCBI taxonomy): Eukaryota > Metazoa > Arthropoda > Thecostraca > Balanomorpha > Balanidae > Semibalanus > Semibalanus balanoides. The sequence continues at coordinate 40,082 of VOPJ01011257.1, forward strand.
AATAAGTCCATCGTAAAACGGATACTACTAAAACATTTTTCGCGAAAAATAATCCATCGCGAAAACGGCTAATAGTTGCCCAATAGCAACCATCGTTTTCCGCCAGAAGGCAAAAGGCGGAAGGTTGTGTAAATGTAAAATGACGCCTCGTTAATGTGCTAACAGTTCAAAGGCACGTCGCCGGCGAATCATCTTATCTGGTCGATGTCGCGCCATTAGTTTTAATGGGTCCGTGTCAGCCGTCCGTCAGGTAGTGACATTTCAACGCGCCACACGCGAGCAGGCGGCGCCACAGTCACGTGACTTGTCTCGTCTCCGGTCCAGCACACGATACACTGCGGGACTCGTGTGTCGTCTGTTTTACGTGCGACAGCTATAACGTGCATCGGGTTTATCGTAGTAAGTGTGCGTGCAAATAAAGTTTATTGCCATCGTACTTTCTCTCACAATAACATGGATTCAACGCAGTATATCATCATCATCATCATCATCATCATCACTTATTTCACATAACCTCCGCATTCACGGCTTTTCGGGTCAAGAGTCAGTATAATTGAAAAGGCACACAAGACATAAAAGACAAATTGACATTACAGGGATAAAACTCATTTAGTCACATAATCACNGACAGCAAGGGGACAGAGGTGTATGAGGTTGCATACTATTAGAGTTTCCCTCGGCCACATCTCTTGACATTCTTACAGTGATAACGAGCTGCTGGGTGAGAGGTGAGCGTAGAGCATCGGGGCGTTGAAGAGTAATACGGCTGAGGTGAGAGTAAGCCGATACGGTTGAGTATGATGAAAGATGAAAGCTTGACGGAGGCGGTGAGCAGGAAAGGTCCATTCCCTTTGCGTACAAATGCATCCTGATTGCGTTAGATGCTTTATTTGTAGAGGCTGATCATTCTGGTCCGTCATATAGGCTGGTTCAACAACATGCCACTTCACTGCTCGAGGAACGGGGGGGGGGTAGTGTCTCACCCCTGAAGCTGAGGACGGTATAACGGGGACGAGGTAGGATGGGCGTTGGTGTGACACCCTGATGACCATTGCCAACTATCCTAATTGTGATCGTATTCAAAAATATCAAGTCAAGTCATATGCTTGGCCATTCACCCCGTTATCTATCCCCGTGAGCACCTGCTCAACCCCTAGGCCAAAATCGCCCACTTGTCGTACATCAGCGTTGCTATGTTTTGTTTACCTTCAAGTTCTGATCCATCCGGCTGTCCTAGCGTGAGTCCATACACTCCTTCTGGGCCTTAATCTAAGATATATTCTTCGCCATTCTCACTTACATTCACTCGGCTTGAAGTATTCTGCTTTTATTCACCCCTAATGTTTTGTATGGCCCCCCAAATTCCGCCCCCCCCCAGTAGGCCGGATGCCGTTGGATGAGTTTACTCCAGGTGGAATAATGTCCTTATCAAATAATCCTTAATGTTTACTTTCCGCTGATCCGACAGCATACTGCATGGGCTGTCCCAGAAATATTGTATTGTTAATCGTACCTGTTGGTCATACTTTAAGTGGGGTTAGCTTTCATAGGACTTATATGAAATACACAACGTTTTAACTGTCGTTTTACCCCCTCTGGACTCGGGAGGGAATCCTATCCTATGTCCGGGCCCTTACTGGCTCCGCCGGACTCCTGACCTTCATCTGGACCACTTACCTGGGCCTCTGCCAGATCCTTTCCGAGTCCCAAGTTCCGCCCACAGAGGGTGGGCGGGGGTCTTATCGTGGAGCCTGTTGTCGCTGTTTTTATAACACACGTCAGACTTATCTTTACTTTGTAGGAGACGGATTTGATGCTTGGGAAAATATGGCGCACGACGAATCTATATATTATTACTATATAACCTTACCTACTATATATATATATATATTAATTTATATATATATATATACTACTATATATATATATAATATATATAACACACAATGTTGTAATGGCAATCTGCAAAATGATTCTTAGATACTATTAAAAGGCTAATGTGGTCGAAAACTACATAAACATGTCTTCAATTAAAGTGATAACGTATAAGGAACAGATTGGACGATGAACAGATAGACAGAATGACAGACTTTCTTTTAATAGTAGGTTAGATTTGCCTAAGTCGCATTTGTACGTCATCACTTATCAAAATAGTTCAAATTTAGTTGCATTTCGACAAGCTTATAAGTCATTTAGTTACATATTAGATCTAATTAGGGGTATAATGTATACACAATCAAAAATGTTGAAAGGAAATACTCACCTTTCCTTCCCCCCGCCCCAAATGGAGTGATTACTTGAAATCGACAGACAAGACCAAAATATAGTTGAAGTTAATCACTCTTTGCATAAAACGTTCCTTCCGAAAAATATTTCAAGTTGAAGTTGATAAACGTTCCACACTTACGACCGCAATAATTTCAATTGCTTTTGGTCTTTATCAAACTGCGGGCTTTTCCCGTGTTGCTTTTGTACGTACGCAATGGAGTGGGAAATATATTTAGCCGTCTGCTTGTTGTGATTTATATATGCCCGCCGATCCTCTACAGGTAACAGTCATTAAATACAAAGGTGACCAATTTAGCAATTATCTGATGCATATTTACAACGGCCTAATTAGTGGTTGCGTCACTCAAATACTAAAAATTGCTTCATTTATTTCATTATTACGAGTTGTGTACAGCTTTGTCTCTGGCTGCATTTAACACTATTTTTGATACAATAATTAAAAATAATATCCCCCAAAACACGAAACTGGCAATTCTATCGGAAGCTCATCAATCCACATGGACGGCAACTGATTAAGTGTCAGCGATTTGTTTCATTGACCAGGCAGGGGCGTTGTCACGCTTCTTGGCGCACTTACTTTATTTGCTGGCCTGGACTTGTTTACACGTATAGAATTTAGGAAAGGACGACGTTGTCAGTGACCTTCATGAAGCACCACTAGGCACTTTTCTTTTTCAAACTTACAACTTTGAATTAATTAATAATTGTAATTGACTTTTTATATTCAAATATCATCGTTGTTATACCATAACTGATAACAAAAGCCTAAGAAATTGTTGGTAAAAATACAATGCGGATTCCCTTTAAAAAAGGAATAATCTTGAAGTTAATGTAAATAATAATGATAACATTGAAACACAACCTTTTTACGGTTGGATGAAACACAACAGTTTGTATATAATGAGCACTGTCCAATTATATGTCCGGAAAGCACTCTTTCATGGACGAGTGGGCAGACTGGTCACTGACTTCACATTTCAAAGTGATTATCTCAATTTAGTAATGTATGTTTGTACCATTTAATTATGATAAAAATATTCCAAAGTTGTACAATGTTTTTGCGATAGCTGCACTTCAAGGCAACATCGTTATTTAAGCAATTTGGCACCTATTTTCTTCTTGGTATATGATACCGAACCAGACTGCTGATTGGACATCACATTATTGTATGGTCGTGATTCGACATTGTGGAACTAGCATCTGTTATGGGATAGTGTGAAACTATCATCAGAGGCAGCGTTCAGTGTTTCTATCTGCTTCTATCGGCAGAGAGGGAGAGCATATTCTGTCAGAGGGGAGGAGACATGAGTTGAGTCAGTTTGTCAGAGCGGGGAAGGGAAAGGAGTTGAGTAGTTTTCAGTAAAGAGCGGGGAAGAGAAAGGAGTTTGAGCAGATTCTGTCCGAGGGAGAGGGTAAGGAGTTGAGCAGATTCTGTCAAGAGGGGGAGGGAAGAGTTAGGCAGATTCTGTCAGAGGGGGATGGAAGGAGTTGGAGCAGATCCTGTCAGAGGGGGAGTGGAAAGGAGTTTGAGGCAGATTCTGTCATGAGGGAGAGGGTAAGGATTTAAGGAAGATTTCTGTCAGAGGGGGAAGGGAAGGAGTTGAGCAGTATTCTGTCAGAGTGGGAGTGGAAAGGAGTTGGAAGCAGAATTCTGATCAGAGGGGTAGTGGAAGGATTTGAGCAGATTCTGTCAGAAGGGAGAGGGTAAGGGTTTAAGCAGATTCTGTCAGAGGGGAGGGAAGGAGTTGAGAGATTCTGTCAGAGGGGGGAAGTGGAAGGAGTTGAGCCAGATTCTGTCAGAGGGGGAGTGGAAGGAGTTGACAAGATTCTGTCAGAGGGAGAGGGTAAGGAAGTTGGCAGATTCTGTCGAGGGGGAGGGGAAGCATGTTGAGCAGATTCTTGTCAGAGTGGGGAGTGGAAGGAGTTGAGCAGATTCTGTCAGAGGGGGAGGGGAAGGATTGAGCAAGATTCTGTCAAGAGGGAGAGGGTAAGGGTTGAGCAGTATTCTGTCAGGGGGAGGGGAAGGAGTTGGCAGAATTTCTGTCAGAGGGGGGAGGGGAAGGAGCTGAGCAGATTTCAGGGCTCGGCTAAGGAATTCTCACTGGTGGGGCATTCGAAAAAAAATACTACTAGGGCATTGGTTTTAACGCATACACGTACCAGGATTTTTTTTCAGGGAAGGTTGGCACGTCAGTGGTAGAATACAATATTTCCACAACCTCAGTCAATTTGCTGTCAACCGTTTTGTGTAGGGGGTCGGGTTTGGTAGCGAATCGCATTTATCTAGTGCAAATTGGTCCTTTTTAAAGATTTACGTTTGAGATGCTCTTTAAACATAACATAGGTAGGGCATACATTTGAAGTGTGATAAATGCCAAACATAAGCATAAAACAGAAAATAAAATAGTTTGAGAGTACAATAGTGAAGCTAAATAAAAATGGTTAAAATAAACAATCCATTATCAAAGGATAAGGCCACACCTGTGATGTCGATTTTTGAAAACGATTGGGGGAAATGCACAGAAAGGAAGCAAAAGGGAATCCACTGGCGGCATATGCTTTCCAATAAGAACTAAATCAATCAAACATGAACACAACACATTTCCTGGCAGAAAATCTAAGCATTGTAAAAGCAATTTTTATCGGACCTTGCCGGTTGCTCGGCGAGAGCTTAGTCCGTGCCCAGGGAGACAATCAGGGTGACGCCCCCCCCCAACAAAAAAATGCCCAAAATGGGGATTAGGCAGTAATCAACCAATGTCGCTACATGCGCGTCTAGATTCATGTCGAGTTTGTCCACATCGCTCAATCAAAACTTAACGAAGGAGAGAACCTTGCTTCGCCGAAATTCCCCCGTTTTCATCGTGTGAAGTGATGAAGGTGGTTCTGGGAGGGTTGTTCTAGAAACCAACGATTTTTCTAGAAGCTTGGTTTTCCAGGATCAACCGATGGCTGAACTATGGGTAGATTTGTGTCAGTTGCCCGATCTAAGGCAGAAACAGGGGGAAAACCCAGAACTCAAACATTTTTTTATTGCGGCTGAATCCCCAAAATCAAGCAAATAAATTAATCCATTGTTTTTGCTTCTTTTAGGAGTAAATGGAGTGAAATAATGCACTTTTTTTCGAGAAGGTTTTAGGGCTTTTAAAATTTACTTTACTGTCAATTATTTTTCTGATTTTCAGGCCCAAGTTTTCTTGGCCTTGGCCTTTTAGCCCATTTGACCTGTCAAATTGGCCAGAAAACATTAAGAAATCCGAAAGCATGCTTTGGGGACGAGACTCCAACATATGGAGAGGCTGAGGGCAACCCCGAACGGTATATATTGGCACGGTGTGGTCCGCGCCGATTCGAACGACGCAGCCGAAGCGGCGGAGTATTCGTCCTCAAGATCTCAAAGCTACGCTAGGTTTGCTTGTTAAACGGCGTATTTGATTGGTTTTAAGTTTGAAAGCATGCTTTGTGACGCTTTTTATCTACTTACCCTATTCCTGCGGGCGGCCAGAATTACGTTAACCTGCGGGAGCAGATTTGCCCCCAGAGATCCCGAGATTTCGCTCGGCGATTTCGATGGGATGGAAACCATTGGATCGTCGTAAAATCTTTATTTTTGGACGCCGGAAATTTTATTTTTTGGTTTTAAAAATGGGGGACCAGTGGGGCAAAAATACGAAAATTTTTTGGTGTTTTTGAAAGGTTATTGCGGCCACGTGACTCGACGCTTTTTCATGCACGAAACGTTTTTTTAAGTTCTAATGTCATGTTCTTTAATGTTTAAAAGGGCAAGTACCAAAATCAAAAATTCATTGGCGTACTCAGGGATGAAAAATGGGGGATTTTTCTGAATAACTAATATTTGCTGTTCGTGGAATTTTGTGTATGCTGGAGCGACAACATGTGGGTTTTTGATGCTGTACCATTTGTTAATTTAATATTATGGGCGCCATAGGTGGATCTAGAATCAAAAACGTGGGGGCAACCAATCATGCGGAACGCCTTTTATAATCTTCTAATTTAAGTTGGGCCTAATTTGACGAGGATATCGCCTCCAATTGTATGTTCCTGAGTGCGCCGCTGTCCAAAAATATGTATAATCCAGTATGTAGATGTATATAGCAGTGACATAGTGTTCTGACGGCTTTTTATTCACACCGCAAAAACTCGAAAGGAAGGTATGCCGGCCGCACAACCGCATTCGTAGACCTCCCAAAACCTGGCCTGGAGCCGTCCCCCTCTACTGGTCGATTTTTGTTTTAAATTTTAACCACAGACAACGCGTCCTTTCAATAATTAGGAAAATTCAAAAAAAGTTTCAGACGATAGACGTAACGGTTCAGAAGCGGCGGACGAAAACTACCGGGGGGCAGAACTGCCCGAGGGAATAGGGTAAATTTATTGTATTTACCTACGAGTTTTGCTCCCACTAGGGGGCAAAATTTGGGCACTGGGAGGGGAGCAGCATCTCTGTGGGGGAGGGGATTCCCCCAATTAAACGTGCTATCCGTGGCTAAATGGAGTGGGTATATACATAAAAACGGTCCGGTTGACTGAAGGAATTTTGTGAAAAGGGCTAGTGATACATCATCTTAATAGTATTCTAGTTCCCGCCCGCCAACGAATTAAACTGCAGTTTTCAAACTGAGGGGGCAAATTAGTTCCACTGGGGGGGGGGCAATTGTCTCCACTTGGGGGGGGCAAATGCCCCCCCCGTTAACATGTTTCCGAAGGCCTGGGAGATTCGGTCAGAGCGGGGAGGGGGAGGAGTTGAGTTGATTCTGTCAGAGGGGAGGGAAAGTAGTTGAGTAGATTCTGTCAGAGCGGGGAAGAGAAGGAGTGAGCAATTCTGTCAGAGGAGAGGGGAATGAGTTGAGCAGATTTGGTCAGAGCGGGGGGGAGGGTGGCAGATTTGGTCAGAGCTGGGAGGGGAAGGAGTTGACCAGATTCTGTCAGAGAGGAGAGGGGGAGGCAGGAATCAGTGAGTCAGTTCGTTAGAGCGGGAGGGGATGTGCAGAGTTCCGGACCTGATAGCAGCTCGGCGGAGCGCACTGATACTGCTGTATACAAGACGGGAGCTGTCGTCACCATACACAGAGAGCACTGCAGCTGCACCTCGGCCGATACGCTGACCGGTCCGTCCCGCAGCGGGCACAGAGAGCACTGCACCGCACCCGCCGATACTGCACCGCACCTCGGCCGATACGCTGACCGGTCCGTCCCGCAGCGGGTGGCTCGACGAAACGGTGAGTCAAACTGTATTGACATACATATGCAGACAAAGACATAGGAACGCGTCTGTTGATAGTAAGGTGCACAGGCTGTCGAATTCACTGTCCGAGCTCAAATTAGCCTGCCCACGCATTGTTTTGATTGGAAAGTATGGTCCATAAACTCAAATGCCTCGATTTGGACCTTTGACCTGACCTTGACCTGATATGCGACCTTGATTCAAAAATTTCAAATATGCTTGAGATGCGTCTCGATGAGAGCTTTCGAACGCCGCCTTGCGCGTCTCGCTACGATCATCGGTTCCGGAGATAGCGAGGGGGGCAATATTTGCCCACCCCCCGGTCAATGGCGTTCGGATAAGACCCCGGCCAAGCGCTGGTAAACAATAACCATGATTCATATCAAGTTTCATATAGGTACCTAGAATGAATACAGCCCCTCAAAGAGCAGTCAAGCATTCAATATTCAAAATTAAATGTCGATTGCTCTTGAGCTTCCCGTTAAATGGCAAAGAAAGACACACAAGGAAGCGTAGACAAGCGTATATTTTTTATCGTTCAAAACAAGAGGCAATACAGGTATGCCACTAGTTGCTAGCTCTGAACATCCCATAGAGCTTGACAACAGAGTTGTAAAACCTATCTTAAACATAGGAACAAATATAGAAGTGAAGGACGAAAAATATAAAAACCTATTGAATAACTGCAGCTATAGTTCATTTGCATGCAACACAACACACACTGAAAGTATTCTTGGAATTTATATTTTCCATGAAGTTGTATATTTATTTATTCCGATGCAAATTGGAGGAATTTCAGATATATATACAAAGATCAAATATAAACTGGTCCATCATATGTGAAGTGAGATTCGACATAGCCTGATGCCTATTCTTAAAAGAGAGAGAGAGAGAGAGAGAGAGAGAGAAAAATATTCCGTCCTAGAAGCATCATATGTGTGTCCAAAACTTTGGTATCATGATGTTTAATCGAAAAGATGCCTTAAAGGTTACTAATCTTTCTTTCATAGAAACAATTGGTTTGCAAAATGGGTGTGTGGCTATATTTATGAGAATTGAGAATCATATTGAAACAGAACTTATAACTGCTGGCAACAATCTAACTTGCTCAGAATAAATTGTTATTGAATGCAATGCAAGCCCTTAACTTAAATTTAAAGTAGGCCAGGTCTACCGACCACCCAAACTGAATCCCGCTATTTTCCTGACTGAAATGGAGATCTGTTAAAAAATACATTACATCAAGGAACACCACAGCATTTATCTGTGGTGATTTCAACTTTGGTCTTTTCAAAGCGGATGTCGAAAATAATTTTCAAGATTTTCTCAATGTTTTCCTTTTATACTGCTTTTTACCTTCAATCTGTAAGACCACCAGACATAACAGGGAATAGATGGTCACTTATTAATAACATATTCTCCAATAATATTGACTAGGTTGATAGATCCCACGGCCACATCATTTTTGATGACTGTTCAGATCATTTCCAGTGTGTAGTATATGTAACTACTTCAGTTTCAAAACCAGCCACTAAGTCAATGGAACGTACAATATTTAACTTTATGAAAATAAACGACCTAAAAATTCACTTAGTGAAATCCTTGGTGGAATTCACAAACATATTAGACCCTGAACTGGCCTGTAGTCAATTTCTACAGGTATACACAGACGGAATGGCAAAAATTAGCTTAACAGTCAAACAAAATCGAAAGTTGATCCCAGCAAATTCCTGGATCATCCCAGCGATCCTCTCATCCATTAGCAGATGACATCAGTTTTTTCGCTGTCAAGTGCACAGTGCAATATATATACAACGGAACAAAACGAAATAAAATGTAGAAACTATAGAAACATATTAAACGATATCATAAGAGAAGCCAAACGTAAGTTGATTGAAAGAGAACTTGAGAAACATAAAGCAAATCCTCGTAGAATGTGGGACATAATCGAAAGCGTTAGTAAGAGCAAACCCCAAAAGTTTCAATTCCCATCATGCTTCCAAGGAAAAGAAGGCAAGGAGATTAAAGACCTCAAAAATTGCAAATGAAATCAACAACTTTTCCACATCTATTGGTGCCAAACTACAGGAGAAAATTCCGGCTACAGAGGAAGACGATGTCATTAACATAACACAAAATGCAGACTCACCACTCGGTGAGTTTGAAGCCGTTAGCGTGGACTAGTGATGTCATTTTCCCAAAATGTCCTGACCAATACCAATCCAATACAAAAAATAGAGGCAATTTGGAATACCAAATACCGACCGAATTGGGTTGAATTCAAAAATGTCCAAAATGTGACCGATTTGGAAATTATAGGTGGTAGTGGTGAATGTAATATGTATATTGTATAATGCATCCAATACTTATTTTTAAGGGCCTCATTTACTCTTGTGAGCAATATCTTCTACATTGATATAATAATTACGTGCTCTACCTATATCTCTAGCTCTATTTTTAACTATTTAATTTTTTAACTATATATTTATATTTATATTAACTGATTTATTTTTTAGCAATTTAAGCATCAATTTCCTGGATAGAAATGAGAATGCATACAAATGTGACATATAAGTGAATTGTTTAAGATTAGGATGACCGAAAGGTGTCCAAAAATGTATAAGCCTGACCGATCGATTACCAAATCCGTCACACATTTTTTCGTTTACCCAAATTTTGGTTACCGATTGACACCACTACTCCAAACCAAATGACTCTATCGACGTGAAACTTAAGGTACCTTCTCCCACATAAATGTTGTACGGCTCAGATACTGGATTCCAAAGGCGAGGTCTGCAGTGAAGAAGGTCCTCCACGGGTGCGCCTTCTGTAGAAATAGACGAGCCAAGCCACAGGGGCCGATGATGGCGGACTTGCCGGAGATCCGATTTAACAAGTCATGGGCCTTTGCTTGTGTAGGCATCGACTATTTCGGTCCCCTCACTGTCAAGAAATTCCGTAAGACTGAGATGCAGTACATTCTACTCATCACGTGTCTGGCCACTCGAGCCCTGCACCTTGAGCTGGCTAGTTCCATGGACACGGAGGACTTCCTGATGGCATGCTGCGGCGTTTCATCGCCCGCCGTGGAAAGCCAAAAGTCATCGTATCTAACAACGGTTTTAACAGGGGTGTAGGTTCCTATTCAAATG
>VOPJ01011258.1:0-70954 GCA_014673585.1 Semibalanus balanoides
TGTATGTGCGACTGGAAATGGAAAGTTGGGGTTTTCCGCGGCCCGCGCGTTGTTGGCTGATATGCCCGACTGCCGCCGCTGCCTTCCGAGGGTGATGAGTGGCCCTGCTTGTGTTACCACCGGGTGCGTTGAAGACAGCGGGGAACGGTGGTATTTTGCACGCATGGGGTGGTGCGGTCGGGCTTCCGGCGCGCCAGGTTGCGCTAGATGACGCATGGTCAACGCCTGGCAGGCGAGTGATGTATGATTCCTGATCGTCTTGATATATTTTCCAATTATGTAGTTGTTTTATAATTTAGTCAAATGGCTGCTGAGCAACGGAAAACTCATTGTTGTGTGTCGCCTCTTATATAACAGTGACTCACGTCGTGAACCGCTACAAACAAAACATTTCACTAAATAACATTATATTAATTTCTTGGCAAAACATAACCATGGAAGGACATGAAGCATGAACAGAATCAAGAAAGATAAGCGGGTTCTGATTTCCCTGCTGATTACATGCGCGCTGAGTAGCATGTTATATGAGCAGCCATAGCTTCAGGCTACTGCTTGCATAACTAATCACATGCTTCGCTTTCACTTAACTTGGTGATGAACTGAAATTCATATTATGTGTACTGAATTTCATATTATGTATATGTCATCACCGTTGAAAATATTGCAGTACCTAAAAGGAACTTTTTTGAATGTCATGCGTTAGAAATTTAACACCAAATATAGGTAGGTATAGCCTATGTGTATAGATATCTCTGGCATTTGATAATAAATAATACCGTTTTTTTAGCCGTTATATGTTCAATGCGCATGGAAGCAAAACTGCAAGACAGAGCAAGCGAATTTCGAGAAAAGGTGATGACAAAACAAAAATGGGGACGGACCTATTCAAACACGAGATTGTGCGATTACTTGGATTTTCAGACGCTGACATGGCTCTTACTGGTCCATCCATTTTATAGTTAATACTCTTTTACAAATTCCTATCTCATGACCGATAATTAATCCTCATCAAATCACACTCACAAGTCGTGAATAACAAACGAGAATATTTTTTACGAAAGGTCCAAAACAAAGATAACGATTCTAAATATAGCACCATGGACTTTCCAGCCCTAAACTGTCTCAAACTGCAGACACCTGCTTCCGTTGTTTTCCGAACATAACAGTTAATCCTACTTGACTCCTTATCTGCGACTTGGAACTTGTCTCAGCTCGGAGAGACGAAGCACATTCCGGAAACCATGAAGCCGGCTCAGCCATTGTCGCGCCGGGGTCGTTCCATACATCAAGTGGATGTGAGGCGGGCGCGAGGCTGCGACACCCATCGCCGTCTACCTGAGTGTGATCCTGAGTGAGGGGTCGGGCCGCGGCCAGGCTGTGAGCTCCGGTGAGGAACACGACCTACCGTCCACCACAGACCGTTTACCGCGCGCTGCCGGCCTACCTGCGCACTGACGGGATGATCGGCTTTCCGCCGCTTACGACCCTGCCGGCCGGGAGGTGGCAGTCATGTGTCCCTGGAGGACCAGTGGCGGCGGCGCTGGAGATAGTATCGCTGGACGGGTCCCGGGGCGGTGGGCCCCGCCGCTCCTTCCTCTGACAGCTGTGCCGGTGACGGCCCGTTAGGTGAAGCTGCGCCGCCCAGGTGAGGTGACGGTCCGTTAGGTGAACCGAGCGGGGTAACGACGCCCACCAAGGCCGGGACAGGAGCGCCGGCCGCCCACTCCATCCATCAGAGGCCGCGGCGACGATGGCTTCCCTTGACTTCAGAGCTGCGGATTATCGCGATATAGGGGACGGGCGAGCGCCGGCGTTTTTCACGGACCTTGGCGGAGCTCATACTTAAGGTCTGTTTTTGCATGACAAATTGATAATTCATCAGAGATGAGGGACGAGGGTCGTAGTTGGAAAATGTGTTAGTGTTTGTTTTTGTCTAATTTAAACGAGAGTAATTAGCAGGTTGTGTCAGGTAAATTGATTTCAGTATTTATTTATGAAGCGCATCATCCCTCATGAGTGTTCATGTGAAAATGTCATATTTTTTCTTGCTTGCTCAAAGGTTAAAGCAAAACGGATAAGTTTTTATTCTGTGTTTTATCTCATTCTAAAACAAACTTTATTTGGAGATTATTCCTCAATTGCATGCTTCCTAAATTTCCAATTCAATCATTAATTTATGAATTCAACAGAGAGGCTGTCAAAAAGTGGGACTTATCGGATAAGCAGTCGGATATAACCGACCGCTTGATATCATTTTCGAATATTGAGTACTCTGATATATTGAGTCCTTACTCCTTTGCCTATTTCATGATCAGGTAAGTTACAATCAATTAAATTAATCAAACGGCTTAGTGCTAGGATAGGATATCAAGCCAATCGCATTCATCACAGACGTGTATATAGACGGCACTAACCAGCGGCACAAGGTGTGCATTGTGCACGATCTGTGCTAAAAGCGGAGACTATAGCAGGACATTTCCGCCCGCCACGTATAGCAGCGCAGTGGGAAATATCAGCCAAGGCCAGAAACGCCCGGCATCTCATCACGCCGAGGCTTCCTTCCTCAATATCATACCACCTGGCAACACCATCTGGCAGCACTGTCTGGTAACACCATCTGGCATCACTGTCTGGCAGCACAGACTGAGAGTCGTGTGCGACTGCAGACTGGAGAGGGAACACGGTGAGAAGTCTGTCTGTGATGGGTATCAGTGGCGAAACCGCGACATTTTGCGTGACACAAAGTCCTCCTGATCCGGGCACCCTGCCACTGAATGAATCATGAATGGCACGACTTCTGCGCGACAGAATAAGCACCCACTGCGACGAATCGCAACGGGCAAAAACGGCGGCGCGATTTTTGGTGTCGATTCGATTGTTGCCGAAGCGTCTGGATGTCTGTGTTGGTCATGTCGGCGGCAGGAAAATAAGCACCTACGTCCAAACGCCGCCCGCTGCCACACGAACAGAGCGTCAGTCGCTTGGCCGAACTGTGCCCATTGCGATCTTTTATTGCCGGCGTACGAACGCGACGTCGCTCATAAGGCTTAACGTGCGCATCGCGAAAAGTGGCCGTTTTTATGCTCCTCCCGGCGATCAGGAAAATCAGGGGCGTGGGGCTCAGGAAGGGTGTGGATCGGGCGGGCGGGCGGGCGGGCCGGCGCGGCATTGTCTCTGTGAAACGGCACGCCCGCCGAGCGCGTCCCGGCGCGGCTGTTTTCCTCGAGACGGCACGGCACGGCAGTCACGGCACGGCACATCACGGCACGGCGAGGGGTGAGGGACGTGTCCTCGGCGGTCAGCAGTAAGGCCGGGGACGGGACGGGACCAGCCGCGATACTGGCACCCGGCTACAGCGCCACGGCACGGCACATCACGGCATGGCGAGGGGTGAGGGACGCCCTCGGCGGTCAGTGGCGAGTCCTCGGCGGCCTGTGGGCAGGCCGCAGAGGCCAGTGTCGTGGACCTGTCTCCCCACAGCGACACCAGCGCTCACTAACCGCGGAACGGGAGCATCAGCTGGCGGGGACAGGCCCGAGCCCCGCCCAACTCAGCCAGTCAGGGCAGGGTTCAGCTCGACATAATCAATATTTTCCCGTGTCGGTACTCGGTCCGTGGGAGTCGATCGCGCCATGGGAGGCCTATCTGTGACCCGATCTTTCCCACTTCCATCAGCACTACAAACGGCGGCACCGCCCACACGCTACCACCGCTGCCCGACGGCGTCCCGAGCGCAAATTTAATGAGCACGTAGATTATCACAGCCGGCTATCGTGTTATGGGCAGAACGTGAAATAGTGCAGCTGCTAGCCTCCTTTTGTGGTGCGCCCACTGCGGGCGAGCGCCCCAGGCGCTCGGATAGTACCCCGCTGACGTCATGCCGATGGGAACGCCTTGAGTCATCGTAATCACAGGTGAAACATGTCAGTCTTCCAGGGCAAACATGTGCCGACGCCGAGCAGCAGCTCGCGTCCCATTCAAGTGATGGTAAATCACATTAGGCGCTATTATGGCGGCAGTGCAGCGGTTCGTTGAATACACAGAACTGATTACGGCCGGCCAGCGGTTATCAGATGCCGTTATTGCCACTAGCCGGCGTCAAATCACACCTGATCACACCAAGATACCGGCCGAGCGGCCCGCCGTGTGATGGGCTTGTTCAGTCTAATGAAGTGCCCTCGTCTTGAGCGTCCTCAGGCAGTGACCAGTTCTCTGTGTGAAGGCCGGGATAACTGACGTCAGCCGGCGGCCTTAGCAGCGACATTGGGATGAAATACTGGCTACTCGGGCACTGTTTTCTGGATTGTTGACTGATGGTTAAGCCAGAGGCCCGGGGACGATTCTGAGGCTGGGGAAAACCGATTTTCCCTAGTCACGCCCCTGGAAAGTGGCGACGCCCCTGGTTTTTCGCGGCTAACAGGGGAAATCAGCACTGCCACGATGTTTTCCCGGTAAGCAAGCTTCCCATAGTTGTTATTCCTACCCCTGTAAAATACACTCTCTGTTCAACCCTCTCTTCATACACCCTCTCTGTTCCCCAACTCGAGAACTTTCACCTGATACGTATAAGATCTCCCCTCATCCGATCCTTCCCTCATTCAAAGCTCAACACCACACCGTCCTGACCGAGCCGCAAGGCTGGGCGGTTTCCTCGGCGGGCGCCCGCCCCGGGCCGCTCACACCTCTAACGTCGGGCGGGTTTACCGCCGTGCGGCGC
Organism: Semibalanus balanoides; assembly: GCA_014673585.1. NCBI lineage: Eukaryota > Metazoa > Arthropoda > Thecostraca > Balanomorpha > Balanidae > Semibalanus > Semibalanus balanoides. The sequence goes on from VOPJ01011258.1 coordinate 4,718, forward strand.
TCTGGGCACTGGTCGCTCGGCGGCGGCCGGCCGGCGCTGGCGGCGCCAGTCCGTGCGCAGCTCTAGGGACGGTCGGGCAGAGGGGCGGTGCTCACCGAATTTGCATCAGAAAGCGCTCCTCCCTAGTTTTGGTGAATTGGCGAGCCGTGCTCAGTTTGGCGTCCGATCGCGCGCGGCCAGTGACACGTCCGTGGAGCGTTCCGTCGGCTGTCTCGCGCGGTGCAAAGGTCCGGAGAACGGAGACGCAGCGCAGCTGACTACACATAGGAGCGACGAGGCAGGTAAGCACAGCAGTGTGCGGGTTTGTCAGCAGATATAGAACGCGTGTCACGGCCGTTCGTCGCTGATATCCGGGCTATCTTTGTCGGGCTGTATATAGGCGTGGTGACGTCAGAGGAAATGTGAAAAGGTGCTCTTGGTTAACTGGCCGGATAAAAATGGTTGAGTCCTGGTAACAGGGAATTCACCGATATGTTGTTCCTCTAATACGAATTGGAAGAAAAAGTGTCCGTTAAGCCGTATTAATTATCTGTATTAGTTATTGTGCGCAAAAACAAAACAAAAACTGTAAACACTCATCTTAGGTGTAAAAGAATCAAGTGAATAAGCACATTTAATTCGTACCAATTGAAATATATCCGTGATCGGTCATCCTCAGAGGCGCAACCAGGGGGGGGGCGATTTTGTTTCAAAGGGCACCATTCGATTCGGGGTATGCGATTTTATCAGCCGTTACAAAACTGGTGACCCTAGAGCATCGTCATGACCTTCCAACACTGATAATAATCGAAATAATATTCCATTGCCTCTGTGTATTGGTTATTTTTGTTGGTATATTATAACGTGATGTTCTCATGTCTATCCGTACTATGGCTAGGTTTTCAGTTTCCGCGCAATATGGGATGATCAGTGATCATAGTCACTCGGTCACTGCTTACGTAAGGCATGCACAATCGCTGCCTCCTAAGCTGAAGTTCGGAAATAGGAACATCACCATACTGACTTTACTTCCAGTGCGCTGCCGACGCTACCTTTCAATATTCCATAATATTATTGGGTCCGCAATGGTGGGCCCCCTCGTAGTCCGACGGGCCCCCTTGAGATCGTGTCCCCTTTACAAAAATCCTGGCTGCGCGCCTGGTCAATGGTATTGGTCATCCTAGCTACAAGTTCTCGCATTGACCCCACAAGCACTGCATAGCGAGGCTCGGATACGCCTTATCCCGCCTGTGGCGATGCCTCGGGGCCCGGGGGGGGCTCTCGACAGGCTCACGTGTCGACCGCGGGCCTCAGCTGGTATTGGCTGTGGCCTGATAAACACAGCTCGGCGAGCTGATCGCAGTCGTCTCGAGGGAGCACCTGAGCCAGCCGGCCGCGCAGAGCTGTTTATTTATGTTTCCCCAGTCGGCCGGCCGAGTGGGCGGCTTGTTGCCAGGCAGCGCCGACTGTGGGCTGACAGGACTGTCCGGCGTCCTGCGGGGGCTGACCCCCCCCCCCCCCCGCCCCCCCCCCCCCCCCCCGACCCCCTCCCCGCCCCCGGCCCCCTCCGGGCCGCGCAGATGTCTCTCTGCTGCACGGCCCATGGCCGGCTCCCCATGAGCGCCCTCAAGGGGTGTCCCTCAGGGGGCAGGGCAGGGGCTGCCTCCGAAAGATGAGAGGGTGTTTGGTTGTCCGGCGCGCCTGTCAGTCGAGTGGACGGCTGCAGCATCTGCTGCCGCCGCTCGTGTTGTTGTTCATTCCGATGTGCCAATCTGTGGCGACGTATGTACCAATCTGTGGCGACGGACGGACCATGACTCATGGTCTGACGGGGTCTAGGGACAATGGGGCGTCAAGGAGTAATGTACGGGGTTTCCAATGCCGCAAAACGTGCTGAAGCCAGTAATGGCTCGTCCTTTCCTATTCCTGCCTATATTTGGGGAAGTCGGGGTATTCTGTGCATCCCTAAGTGTTCTGTTACGACATACTGTCTCTGTAATGAGCATGCGGATACACCTAATGCATCGAAACTTCCATTTCCTATCTGTAAGCTACGAATTATGCTCTCAGCTTTCAAATATACATAGGTGCTTCACGTTCAACGCTGTGCATATGTTTATAAGTAGCGAGTGCAGAAGTAAACATGCGACTGAGAAGCTATTCGACTGCAAAGTAAAAAATTAACTGAGAATCTATTCGATTACAGTACATTTCGCTTCATGAAAATTGGCTCTGGAAAAATGGTTGCTGGGTGACATGTCATTACTCCCACAAACGCGATTTATCGGACGGGGAATAAGACTGAACAACATTAGGTACCGTTTTCTCGTTAGTGGTCACCCTGCACGATATCTGAACTGCTAAAAACAATGATAAACGACCGACCACAGTCACCACACAGCGCGCTGCGTGGTGGCTGTGGTTCGGTTGCGTGCCCGTATCGCATTGTTTACTGTTGGTACGTTCGGTCAACTTTCCTTAGGCAGGTCACCGAAAAGGCCGCCGAGATTTCCTGTGCGGTTTAAGTTCGGCTCGGATCGCAACGTGTCCGTTTGGAGGTGATTTATTGCCAGCCCAGCCCACCGCCGCACCGTCGGAAATGTGGAGCAATTCATCGAATAAATGAACCTTTACATAACTCCAGGACATGTTTGGCATATAGGAAAACGGCTGCGGCTGGGTAACGTCCCAAAGCGTAGAAATGTGGTCATTAACCTGAGCGAGCATTGCGCTTACAGCAATAACGTGTATTTTATGTTGGCCGGGCCAAGCGTTCTTTAATTATAAAAGCTAATATGCGCCGGTTTAATTCCGCATGTATCAATTTATATTGCTGTTGTATGCACTGCTAAACGACCGACTGTTAACAGGTTCACGATATAACTGCGATGGCGGTGGCTTTAAATCTCCCATCACAGTCCAATGTGTTCACTCCATGTTCGCAATAATTCATGGTTACTGGTAGTTAACTACGCATTGTAGCTTCATAAGACACTAAAAGTCGGCGGTATTTTTGCATGCACGCGTCCTGCGGGCGCGGCCTGAGTTAAGGTACAAATTTGGCCGGGCTTTTCGCCGTCATGAATGACATGGGGCTTTGGCTTGTCGCTGAATGTTTTGTTAAGTTTCCAGTGAGTGAAGCACACCAGTATTTCGGCGTGCGCCGTGCTTCTGCACGACACTTGCCAGTTATGCCCATAAGCACGGCGTGTATTTTTAACGTCGGACAATGACGGCAATCTGCGTGCAAAACTTTACGACGATTATTATACCGCTAATAAAGCACATGTCGCCCAAGGCCATATATTACGACCTCGCTGCTGGTATACATAGTTCGCGAGGATTTAGCACTCTCTCGTCTCTGTAATCATAGCACTCGGAGCTTGACGAGTGGACAATTAGTAATTCATTTACCGCTGCGTGCGTTTGCGTCAGAGCGGAGGACTCGGCTCGTATTTTGTCCGGGAAAAGATCGCCTTGCCAGTGGCTCGGTATGAGCATTGCTCACCCTAATGAGCCGCCTCATCGGCGGCGCTTCTATGCTCTCTCGGCACGTCGTTGCTAGCCCGCCTAGGTGCATGGGCGGTAGCTGCAATGCTCTCTCGGCACGTCATGCCCATGCACCCTGGGTACAAATGCCGTCGTTTCTCCCCGGGCGGGCAGCTTCGAACCGCTACCCAAACGCCGTCGACATTGTAGAATCTGTGCAATTTGCGGCTGAAACTGCGATTATGCGGCCGACTCATGCCGGCATACGAGGCGCTTTGTTAGTGAAATCACTGGGCGGTGGTAGTAGCGGTGCCGGATCACGTGCCACGCGCAATGACTTCCCGCGGCTCTGAAAGTGATAAATTATCAATAATCAGTACGGACAGATGTAATGAGCGAGACCGTACGCTGGTGTGGCCGGCGGCGCTCGAGCACCCTACATGGATGCGCCCTAGATGCTCGGCCAAGTTCTCCCGGACAATTCGCCGTCAGCCGCCGGCGTCATCGCCAGGCACCAATCAGCGGCCCGGGAGCTGCAGGCCCCGCCCACCGCCGCGCCGACCTCGGCTGCGGTCGCCCCAAAGCGGGGTACGTGCCCGCTTGACCGACCCCGGGCGGCTACCGGCCTGAGAGCCGCGCGGCGCTCCCAGGCACTGATTGTTGAACTGACCGGCTTTTCTTATTCGGTTCAATTATGTTTTCACTGTAACGTTATTAATGCTGATCGTGCTGTAATTGTGTGCTAATGTAGTACGATGATAAATGGAGCCGGCGACGAAAGGCCCGCCTCCGTCTCTGTCTGGAGGGGGTCGGAGGCAGCTGCCAGACGATTCTATTCCACGCGGCTTTGTCACCGGCGCGCCTCGAGAGCTCTCGGGATGGACCGGCGACCTCTCCGCACCCGATAATCCCCGGCTCGAGCTGTCAATGCGCCGCGGACGCCTCGTTAATAACCGACCTTGTTCTGCACTTCTCATGCTGGGCGCGACCGGCTAAACCCACCGGCTCATTCGTTTCACAATGCGATGATTTGTAGCGGCGGCTCTGTCCGCTTATTACGAATTAATCAGACCTCTGGGAGTCGTCATACGCCACTTGAGCGAACAGATGTACTCCACTCCGACACGAACCAATGCTCAGCTCGCGTCGATCAATGCTCGCTCCGTGATCGCACGCTCGACACTCTCGACGCCCCGTGTTCTCGGCACGCGCTGGCAGCGGGCGCCGCGCCTGTCCGCGGAGCTGGACAGCCGCTGTGCTGACCTCTCTATCTCCCACTGTGGCTCCGAACAGACACACGATTAGCCGCCGCCGCCGCCGTGTCATTTATACTAATCTGTCCTGGGCGGCGGCGGCGGCGGCGGCGGCGGCGGCGGCGGCGGCGGCGGCGGCGGCGGCGGCGGCGGCGGCGGCGGAGGCTGCAGGTGAGGCCCATCGTCCGGGCCCCCTGCGGGAGAAGAGCCGCACCTCTGCCGCGGTCTCCACAGGACAGCACATCTCTCCCTGAGCAGTGGTGTCCTGTCTGAAGTGAGCTACCGACACGCTGGAGTGTTGCGGTCGAGGACTGGGCGCCCAGCTCCCTCAGGGCTCAGCGCCCGGCTTCCCTCAGGGCTCAGCGCCCGGAGGACGGCCCGCGGCTCGAGACACCGTGCCGGTGGCGACAGTAGGACCGCCGGGACTGCCGTGCGCGACACGCGGCCGGCGCATTCATATGCACGCCGCGCGACTGGCGGCACCGGCCACGCCTCGGTAACAGATGGCCCATCGCGCTTTAATCGCTATTTTATTCAGCGGCCGGGAGTGCGCGGCGGGCCAGGAGAGCGTCGAACGAGCCGGCTTCCTGGAACCCGCCCAGCGCGCCTCCGGCGGCTCCCGTCTCGCCCCCCCAGACCTCCCTCCGCTAGCCCGCCTCCTGTGACCGAATGCCGGATGTCATTTGTTTCGTTCCCAGATAACGTTAAATGGAAGCTGTTTGGCCTGGGAAGGCGCGCGCCCATGCCTGTTTTAGTCGTCCCGGTGCTCGCCGCCCGGCAGTATCGCGGCCCGGCCTATCGGCAACTAGATCGTGTCGGCTTTGTGATCGTGGCCTGGGACAAGAGTTGGTCCAGTGACGTCACGCACGCCGTGTCCATTAGTGCTCTATCACTGTCCGCTGAAATCAATCACACTTGTATTATCGCCAGCCTTGGTTCGGCATCGGCAGTCGGCAGACATATACGGCGTCAGCTGATTTCGCCGATAAAACGGTGCCGGTTCGTCGCCGGCGTGGAAATTCAGCTGCTGCTTGTTGCCATCGTGACAAATATAGGGAATCGCTCACAGATTATTGCCGGATTGCCGGGCATTTCCTACAAGCTTTAATGTATGTGGCAATTAACTGAAAATTGGCTGGATTTTGATCGATGGTGCAGTCAGGTTTGCCATTTACGAACAGCGGGAACAAACCAACGATAAAGAGAAAGACCAGCAAGTGACTGTAATCACACATGTGTTGTATGAGACGGTTTTCCGGTCATTTTGTGATGCAAGGAACTGCGTCCTACGAGTTACACTGTTTATGACTAGATGACGTATATACTCACTAAGTAAATCGCATCCATGTTTCACCTGGGAGTTGTGAGTTGTCGCTGGTCTAATGTGCGGTTTCATGCTCCTTACTCGGTAACAAACCGCTGAAAACGTCCCAACTTCCTCACTTCGTGTTGTGACTGAGCCACCGCCATAAAAAACGCCAACACAATGTATCAGACGGAATCAAAGCGCGATTTTTCAGCTGCCTAATTAGGCGTGTTTGCGAATTGATAGACCTCACTTTTTCATGTGGTTTCTGTCCTTTACACATGAAAGGCTGGACTAGGCGGCCTTGTATTTTGCGTGTCGATTTTTGCTGACCGATTTGGGAACTGGTGTCATTTTTCCGTTGTGCGCAGATGCCGCCACTAGCTGACCCATCCAGCGAGATTATTGCAATTTTATGAGAGCACATTCCTCATCCCTTCTGATGCCACTCGGTCTCGTAGTATGTCTGTAGTACTGTGTGCTCTTGTTCCTGTAAGCCGTCGCGTCCGAAAAGGTCAAGGGTTTCTCCGAACAGAAATACAATCATCGCACACGGATCCTGCTGTTGACAACGGAAAACCCTAGCCTTGCCTACGGAAGATGGCTCATGCGCAGAGCTTCTCTTCCTGTATCCAGCTTATGCTCCAGCAAACCTGGCACGTATATGGGAAAGTCACATGCATATTTACAACCTAACAACACACAATCTTACTGAAGCAATCCGAATCCACAGGCTAATGCCAGCGCTCTGGCCTCTGCCTCACATGAACGCAAATCAGCTGTCCCTACCTCATACCAGCTCAAACCAGTTTGCAAACCACTCCTGTCTCTATATGCGCCCATATCTGCCCCGCCGCGTCCGAGCCCCCTCAGTGCCGGAAGCGGCTCCCATCCGGCAGTGGGCGGGCGGCTCTCAGGAGAGGGAGTGTTCCCGGGCGGTCACAGAACCGGTGGCAGGCGGTGCCATCTCCGAGCCGCTGCCGCAACTGCGCCGAGGAGCGGCCCTTCCCAGAACTCCCGGGCGGGGGCGGCGGCGGCGGCGGCGGCGGCGGCGGCGGCGGCGGCGGCGGACGAGCCGTCTGCTTTCCGACGAGTGTCGCGCGTCCGTAGACGACCGGGCGGCCGCCCGAGCACAAAGGTCACGAGGATGCGAGGTACCGGCCGCCGCCGCCCGCCACTTCACCGGAGGGCGGGGGCGGGGGCGCTCTCGTGCCCGTCGTGACGATCTGCCCATGCCACTGCGGCGGTGCGGCTGTGGCGCCCAGAGTAGCTCACTGCAGCGGCGCGCGGCGGGTGCCAACAGCGGCGGCCGATCAGCGTCCGTGATTCAGCCGGCACGGCTATTCTGCGGCATCGGCAGCCCCGCGGCAGGACGGGCGCGGGTCCACTGTCCAGTGACGTCACGGGTGGTGGTCCGACTGCGCCGCTCTGCCGGACGACACGGCTGCGGTCAGCTGGGTGGGAGTGCGGAGGAGTGTGGAGTGCGTCACGGGGCGGCTGGCTGGGTGGGAGTGCGGAGGAGTGTGGAGTGCGTCACGGGGCGGCTGGGTGGAGAGAGGGAGGAGGAGTGTGGAGTGCGTCACGGGGCCGGCTGGCTGGGTGGTGGGAGTGCGGAGGAGTGTGGGGTGCAGAGGAGTGTGGAGTGCGTCACGGGGCGGCTGGGTGGAGAGAGGGAGGAGGAGTGTGGAGTGCGTCACGGGCGGCTGGGTGGAGAGAGGGAGGGTGCGGTGCGGTAGAGAGCTGCGCCACACCGGACGGAATCTTCCACGTATCCGGCGACCCTGCCTCCAGCCAGCTGCAGGCGCTGGAAAACAAAGCAGCAATATACGCGTTCCAAGCTGCAGGCGATTCTGGGGAATTATTATCTGGGAATGACGAGACCACCTTACCGACTTGGTAGCCTCTCTCTCTGCTCGCGGCTGTCGGAAGAGTGTTCGCGCACTGTCCGCTCCGTGACCGATCGACCCGTTTTCAGCGCGTCCCCGCAGGACAGGAGAGTCCTTCTCTCCGCGCGGCATGCGGCCGCCGACCAGGAGGCGGCCGCTGACAAGGAGAGTCCTTTCCGTGCGGCATGCGGCCGCCGACCAGGAGGCGGCCGCTGACAAGGAGAGTCCTTTCCGTGCGGCACGCGGCCGCCGACCAGGAGGCGGCCGCTGGCAAGGAGAGTCCTCTCCGCGCGGCACGCGGTGTCCTCTCCGCGTGGCACGCGGTCGCCGACCAGCGAGACGCCGCGGCCAATCTACAAATTGGAGCGTGTAGGGTTTGACGATTTTCACATTTGCCCCGTCACGACGACTCAATTAGATGTGAGCGATTGCGGCTCGCCACGCGTCCGCGCCTCTGACAAAGCGTGCCGCCGCTCTCCGGACCCCAATCCTGCAGGCCGATGACGGCTGAGGTAAGCTGCTCGGCAGCGTGACGGCAGTCCCGTGACAGGAGCTTTGTTTCCGACCAGTCACCGGCGCCGATTTCAGACGGCTCGAAGCGCCGCCGGCGGCTCGGACTCCGGAGCTCGGCGATGCGAGCTGGTTTCGTTGTTGCGCCGCCCCGAAGGTCCTCGTATTATATTTGCACGTGGCGTTGTGCAAACTGTCACTTTTGTGTTCCGTTTGCAGCTGTTGTGAAACACGATTGATAAACGCTCGGGCGGCGAGCAGGCGGTGGCCGTGTCGCTCGTGGTATCAAGGACGCAGCAGCGCGACCTGGTATTGTCACTCTGCTCCCTGCATCGCGCGGCGGCAGCGCGGCACCCCGGTGACCCAGAGAGGTGCGATCCGCGCCAAACGGCACAATGGGACACGCATGCAGGCTCCCTTGCCATGAAGTGTCACGGTTTGACCCACATTGGCTGACCGGCGCCGCTGGAACGTGCAAAAACGCCGCGGACGCGGCCGGGGCGTCGGCAGGGGCGTTGAGGAGCGCCCTTTCGGTAAGGGGAACAAGGACAGATGGTCCCTCCCTCGCATTCTTCATTGTATTATGCCAACCCTTCCTGCGCGCAGCAACGGCGGCGGCGGGCCCGCGGAGGGACGGGGAGCGGACGGCGTCCGGGGAGGGGCAGGTGCTCGGTCAGGGAGGGGTGGCCCGTAGAGCTGCGCACGGGCCGCAGGACAGCACCCGCCCAGCGGCTCCGCCCGCCCGCCGTCCGCCACCGCCCGACTGTCGCCCCAGTTTGCCGCCGCCGACACGGCGGCTCTTGTTTACGGAAAGCTCGGTCGGAATTCGGCGGCGGTGTGTGTTGACGCGCATCAGATGACGCGGTGCGCGTGGTCACGGTCGCTCCAGCCGCCACCACCGCCGCCTCTGCTGCCTCTGCTGCCGGAGGACAGCCGGCCGCGACCGGACGCCGCGGCCGCCCCGCCCGCCCCGCCCCGCCCCGCCGCGGTCACCACGTGAAGCGGCTGGCACCAGCAGGCCGGCCAGAAGACGCCGATGGGGAGGGCGGGACGCGGCAGGGGAGGGGAGGGAGAGCCAGGCCGGAGAGGAGGGTCACGGAGTCCGGCCTGCGGTCACTTCAGGCATCTGCCGGCGCCGCGACGCTTTTCCACGCCATCTGCCGCGGCGGCCTTTTTGCGGCGCGCGGCGAAAAACGGCGCTTCGGCGGCGCTCGTGGCGGCGGGTCGCCGCGCCGTGGCCCGGCCGTGCCGCCGCGCAGCACGACCGACCGCAGTTTTGCAGCCGCTTTCGGAGGCGGTGGCGGTCGGGCCGGTTTGCCGCGTGTCGGCGGCGGCGCGTAGGAGGGTGGACCGCCGCGTTGACCGCCGATGACGGATAGCAGGATGGTGGCTGATAGCGGTTATACTGCGGCCACTTATCCCGACCTCCATCGAGCTGTCGCCGGGTGGGCCGTCATTTTTCCTCCGAGGTCCCGTGTGGTCTCCCCGCTTCTAGCGCGTTCAGAGAGACCATTGTCCTTGTTAACGCATTAGGCCGTAGGCGTGGCGTAGATTCACAATTTGATTTCAATTCTCTGACCACATCTAATCATCCCCGATTTCGTCAGTAACCGGGCTGGCGAAGAGCTCACAAATATGCAATGAACTGGAATAATCTGCCTGGTGAGGGCGTAGCCGGCGTATCGGAGCCGGTCGGGCCGGCCGTCTGCCGCCGACCCGCCCTGCGCAAATATTTGCCCGACTGCCTGGCGGCTGCCGCCCGGTCGGCTGCACCGGGCCGCCGGCGCGGCCCGGCGTGCGCTCTGTTGTCATGTCGATAAGTTTGTAGGTCAGCGGCGGACGGCCAGGGGCAGGCCGGCGGCGCCGCGGGCGGTGCCGCGGGCGGTGCCGCGGGCTGAGCCGCCGGCGGGCGGAACGTACCCCGTCACGTACCCGGCCACCCGGCCGCGGCGCTGATTAACAAAGCCTCCGCGTGAGACCGGTGTCGGCACGGGCAGCGTCAGCCGTGGGAGTCGGCTGATGCATCCTGGTGCCGCCGCCGCGTCCCGTGCCATGCCGCGGCGCGGCGGCGCGGCCCCACTGGAGCGTCTAATTGCGGCAGTGTCGGGGGCGGTCACAGTGCCGGCGATCCGTCAGCGGCCGCCGCCTCGCCCGCCTCGCCCCGCCTCGCCCCGAGACGGGCTAATGACTCCGCCGCCGGCCACCATCGGGCCCGCGCGGCACAGAACATACTGCACATTCACCGACCGACACGGAGCCGAACAGTGGCGCAGCACCCGACAGTCAGACGCGCCGTGTACCCACACCCGCGGCAGTAAACACGGAGCAGCAGCGCCGACGCCACCCTCCCTGTGTGTGTGTGCAGGGTGGCTGGTGTTGCGGTAGTGCAGGGCAGGAGGGTGGTGACGCCCACTGGCCTGGCGCAGCGACGCCCTGCAAACTGCGGCGTCCTCCGCCCTGCTGTGTGTGTTCTGCACGGCTCTGCAGTTCGTCTCCGCCCGCGACCAGGGCCTGTATGACGTCTCTGCCCGGCGGCACAGGCCCCTGTCCCCCACCCCTCCAGTCCGCCCCCTCCCCCTGTCCCCCACCCCTCCAGCCGGCGGATGTCCGCTCTCGCCGGCGCCGTCGGACGCGTCGACGGCGTCGGCAGTGAATCTGTGTCACGGCCCGCACGCGCCGCACCCACTGCAGACGCCAGCCTCCGGCCGCCGTGTGTAGTACCTTATGGATATGGCGAGACCGGTAGCACCTTATGGCTATGGCGTCGAGTAATGCACATTGCACAGTGATATGCTGCGGCCGGTAGCAGCTCGGCTCTCCCCGAACCCCCGCAGACCACCGGCGTCCACCGCACCTATCGCGGGACGCTTACGCCCGGGTCGTCGCGCCCGATACATATCAAAGCTGGCACATATTGAATTCGCGCTGATTTGCAACGCGGTAAGCAGCGCCATAAACGTCGCGTTAAGCTGAAGCGCCGTGTGCAGACGTATGGCGCGGCCGCCTGGGCGGCGCGGGATAAGCTGTGATCTAGGGAGCGCTGTGATCTATACGGGGTATGGGGACCGCTCGTGATGAGGCACGACGGCCGCTCCCGACGGCCGCTCCCGACGGCCGCTCCCGACGGCCGCTCCTACGGAGCTCATGTGCAGCCGGCTCGTGTACTGAGCGGTAATTCGTTTGGATTGCCGACGTCCGAGTGTGTCGCACGTCAAGGCGAACCACGTGTGCGGCGGGGGTGACGTAACGCTCCGACGCCGTTTGCGGCCAGCGGGTCAGTGCGTCCGAGCGGCTTCCGAAACAATGGCGCGGCAGTTATTGGGCATAACCGGACGCATGACGAATTGCTTATTTGCGCCGGCGCCGGCCGCTTTGATGTCGCGTCTGGGCGCATCTAATGACCGCCGCCAGTCGGCGAAAGCACGCCACGGCGCGGCGCGAATCGTTCGTCTTGCAGCGCGGCGAATTGTCCGGGCGCGGCGGCTCCGGCGGGGTGGGGCGGCGGCTCTGAGTAATGACTATGTACGCCGCGCGCCGCCGCCGCCTGTTTAACCCGCGCACTGCAGGGGGGTTGATTTCCGCCCCCCCTCAGGTTTTTTTCAGGAGTAGCGGAAAAACGGCGGCCGCGAGCGCCGGCCAAATTTCGTAAGCACCATCTTTGGGCATCAATTAAACCACACTTTGTAAAAGTTTTGACTTGAGGTCATTCAGGTCCAGTCACAAGTCCAATGTCAAGTGGACCTCACCTTCAAAAATGTTGCGTTCGTGCAAAGCACAGTCTTTTCGAAGTTTTGAAACTTGCAGGGAATTCATAAAATATCAGTACCTACAATTCGTATATCTCGGATTTTTCGTATCGGTGACCAAAGGTCGGTCAATTTCCTGACCTCCCCATTATAAGTGAATGGGAAATAAACAAATGTTTCCCTTCATAAATATGCATTGGATCAGGCTAATTCTTTCAGAATAATGCTATTAGCTCATTATAAATGAATCAAGGTGCAATTTGTTTGGTCAGCGATCTCTACAAAGGTCATCTGAGGTCATCTAGGTCATTCAGCAGTGATTTGCTAATAACACCTTGATATAAAAGAGATAGAGACGATTAGTTGAGACCAATGTGTTTCGTCTAGTCTGGCCGCGTCGCCCCATATGCAACATGCTACCTGGGTCCACCAAAAATGACCTTGAAACCTTAGGTCCAAATTTTTGAAGTTGACCTTTCAGGTCAAACGGTATATATGTTTCAAAGCGCATCATGAGACAAACACGATGGCGTCAAAAGTTTACCTCTATCTTTCTTAGGTTGACATGCTATCAGAAAAACTGTTTTGCTAAAACAGTAATGTTTTGACCTTTCAAATGCCCTCTGGATCCTAAACTATTGATCTGAGATCAATTTTTGGAGGACATCACAGCGTTTGTCAATTCAATGGCTATCGATTGTCTCTCTAAATCGTTTGCTCCTAGCTTATCATAGTTTCCGAGATAATTGGGGGTTTCTGGAAAGAGTCTAAAGAGTCTAAAACGCGGAAATCTGACCTTTGGTGACCACGTGATGACCTCAATGTGACCTGATCCACGAGAAAAGACGGAAAATATTTCGATAGAACTTGGCCTAGCGCTTCCTATGTCCGTTTTCCGCTTGTCGCTAACGTTGCGGTAGTTTTGGCCGCGCGCCGCCGCCGCCTGTTTTTACCACCCACGATCGGCTAGTGGCGGCCCTCCGGCGCCGCTGGTCGACGGCGGTCGCCGGAAGCCGTGATGCCGCAGCGCCACGCCGCCGAGCTTGCCGGCCGCCGCGCGAATCCAGTCGCGCAGCTCGGACACCGCCGTTCACGCGTGTCTCGTTGCTCGTCCTCTCGTCACAGCGTTTCATTTTATGGGAGCCGGAACTCGGCGGCGGCGCGGCGGTGCGCATGTAGCGGCGCGGCGCACGCGCTGGGATGTCGGGGCCTGTGCCGGACTGCTGGCTCCTGCGGCGAGATGGCCCTTGGCGGTAGCGGCGACCAGTGATTTATAGCGGCGGCACGGCGTCGACGCTCGGCCGGCGTCATTACGACAGCAGCTGACGCGGCTGTGACCGGCGCCGGTTAGCGCCCGTCCTATAATGGACTTGAGCACCCGTACGTCAGCGTTTGTTAGGGGCCATTAGCTTGTGCCACCGTGTCGTGTGCCCGTCTGGGCGTTTGCAGTGGTCCGCGCCGTCTCTCTCTCTGGTCCCTGTCCGCGCCGCTCGCCATCGGCCGACTGTACAGTCTCACCGGAGTCTCCAGTCTCCACAGAGTCTGCCAGTCTCCAGGAGGCGGGTCTGCCGGCGGCCGCGCCGGCGGAACCTCTGCCATGGTGCGCCGGCCGCCCAGACGTGCCCGGGCGTGCCCGAGGGAGGGGGTCCCGGGCGTGCCCGGCAGGGGATGGGGTGCCCGGGGAGGCGTGCCCGCCGGAGGGGGTGCCCGGGGCGTTTCAGCCGCACTGTCTGCGTCGCGGGCGGTCCTGGTTTGCGTGGCGTGCGCCGGTGGCGGGGAGTGTGGGGGTCGGGCGGGGGCCGCTGACCGGGCGGGGCAGGCTGCCGGGCGCTTTCCCCTTCCGGCCGGCCACTGTGCGCGCACGGAGCCCTTTTTCCCGGGCTGCGCGGTGACGCGGCCCTGCAGGTCAGTTGGTCGAGCCCACCGGGCCACGACGGCCAGACCGGAGGCGCTGCCGGGCGGTCCGAGCGGTGCCTGCTCGGCACTCCTGCTCTGGTGATCGGGTAGGTGGGTGCAGTGCACGTGAGTGACGGTGACGGTGACGGTGACGGTGAGACAAAGTGCTAGAAAACCCACCGGCCACGTGCAGCGGTAATAATTGACTGTTTGCAGTGACAGCGCTCGACTGTGCAACCGGCGCCCGGCGCGGCGCGCGTGGGTTTTGTCCGATTTATGTTCGGGCAAATCCAACTAATGGCATTGAGTGGGAAATAATGGGCATTACTCAACTGGCAACGCAATAGTCATCATCAAGCCAGGCAAAGTGAATGTCGAATGGACAAAAAATGTGTCCGGAACAGCTGACGATTCCGACCGTACATAACAGAGCCCGTCGCTTTGTTTGACCTTCAGCCATAGTAAGCTCTAAGGACAACTAGATTTGGCTTCTGGCAGGTTCACCCCGTTGCCAACCCAGAGCGGGAGGCCCCCAGTCTGTGCAACGGCCAGACCTGACGGGACCTGTGCGGGCCGGTCGCGTCGGCGGGGACGCTGCAGCTCGTCCGATCCACGCTCCTCACACACACACACATCGCCTCACGTTCGGCGTGGCGCCGTAAAAACGCGCTGCACCGAGCCGGGCGGCGCAGCGGCGAATCCTGCGCGCGCGCGGCGAAACTGGCACAAGGCTGCGGCCGATCGGGCCGAGAGGGCAAGGGGGATGATGATGGTACTGTGGGCCTGACCCCCACTGCCGCAGGCGGCCGACGGGTAACGGGACAAGGCTGGGGCGCCCGGCAGTCTCGGGCGGCCCGGCGGCTGCAGGTGCTCTCGGTGCACGGCGCTCAAGTGGAGTGCCGAGGGGCGCCGTGACCCTGATAGTAGCCCTGGCGTGACTCTGACAATGACCACAGCTCGGCGACGGGCCGCTGAGGTCAGCTGCGGAACAGGACTGCGGCGGGTCTGCGTGGCGGCGGCGCGGTCCTCCACTCACCCGGATTCGCCTCATCCATGAGGGGCGTTTTATAGGTACTGCGCATCCCAGATTGGGGGTGCAGGGTTGCGTATAGCCGTTTGTGTCACTTCATACAGTCGCCCCTCGTGTTCTGACGACGGTGGCGCCTAGTCTGGAGGGTCATCGCCAACGTGTCTCCTTACGTTTTGTCCTGCCCCTGTTGGCCCTCCTCTCCTTCGGATCTGCTTCGCGCCGTCACTGTTTGTGCCCGCCTAGCCGTGCGGTAGTCGCCCCCTCCTCCCAGATTGCTCGTCGTTCACGCGGATTGTTGTGCGATTCCCGTTTGTTCGGTTGCTTTGTTCGAGCCGTCTACGCCACGCCGCCGCCCCCGCCGCCCCGCGCCCCCGCCCGCCGACTCGCCCTTACGCCCGGAGGCGGGCTCTGTGGCGCGTGGTAACTTGTTCGCGCCTCCCCGCCCCCGCCGTGTGTTTCGCTCACTGCGATTGGTTATTACTCATCCCGTTCTGGTCCTCGCGCCCCGCCGCCCCCGCCGCCCCCGTCGCCCATGCCGCCCCGCCGCCTTGGTGACTGCTGAGTGGCCTCCTTGCCGCGTGATGTACGGTCGGCAGCGGGCCGCGCCGCACTGTCAGCGTCCGCCGCCGCCCGCCGTCCGTCTTACGCCGCGATTAATTGCCCATGCCATCAGTGCGGCTGCTCGTTTCTCAGAGGTGCGGCCTGGCCCGGCCGTCCGCCTCGACCGGTCGAACTGTTGACCCGGACCGGCTTAGGATCCGTGACGTCTCGGCCCGTGGCCGCTCAGACTCCCGTGAACCGGCAAAACAGCTCCCAGTGACCGCTGGACTCCCCGTCGTCCCGTGATACTGCCGTGACCAGCCAGGCGCTGGGCGCTGATCAGTGACCAGTGGCCCGCCCGTGACCATGACCAGTCCGATGATCCACCCGTGCCCGTGGCTGGCTGCAGTGACCGATCCGAGCCCGTGTCCGTGACTGCGGGAGGCGCGACTGACCGGTCCGTTCCGTGTTCCAGGTCTTGGCGCCCCCGACCGATGGTGATGGTGGCAGTCGCCGCCGCCGCAGGGCTGCCCTAGCCGCTCGTAGTCGCTCCACTCACCTCCGGTCGCCCGTAGTCGCCCGTGGTCGCCTGTAGTCGCCCGTGGTCGCCCGTAGTCGCCCGTGGTCGCCCGTGGTCGCCCGTGGTCGCCCGTGGTCGCCTGTTGTCACCTGTGGTCGCCGGCAGCCGTCGGTGGTCATCATAATCGTCACGCTGTCAGCCGTGGCGCCGTACAGCGGTGGTCTGCACAAGTCAGCATCGATGCACGCTGAAATGGCGTCAAAAGAGGTGGGTCAGGCGGACACTCAGGTGGATTCTTAGGCAGGTGATTAATTACATTTAGCTCGTCCACCAGCTATGTATGCAATATGAGTCAAACTAATAAAGCCATGCCTGGAATCCATCTGTTACGACCCATACAGCTGATGGCTTTTTGTGATAAAATCTTAATTTGTAGCAATATTGATTAACAAGCTCGCTCGCTCGTGTGTTATGAATTGTGCAGCTTGGATCTCTGAAGTGTGATTCGAATGCATCAGCATGACTGCAACTTCGGCAACTTCGGTGCATGTTTTTTGTAATAATCACGTCTCTGTGAAGAGCATGAAGTCCTGATTGAAGTGTCTCGCAGTGACATTTCGTGCATGCTCGGATGTCATATAGGCATGTGTATCGATATGCTATGCAGTCTCGGCCAGGTGGGGCAGTTATACGAGTGATCAATTCTGACGTTTTGTAAAATGTTCAGTGACATTAAGCCGCCTAAATTTATTGAGCTTCACCGTAGCGACGTGTTTTTAATTTTTATGTAATCACACTGACCAGCAGGGCTTTGTTATAGTTCCCGATTTGTCACCCCAAAGCCATGCTTATTTCACGCCACGTACACGCCGAACACCGTTACACCATTGAGCATGTCCTGCCTCTTTTGAGTGACGCCCACGGAGGCGAGACATATTGGTCGAGTGNCAGGCTCCTCGGAGAAAGGCTACACGGCTGTTATCACCGGCAGGCAGACCAGAACTTCCCACAGGCTCCTCGGAGAAAGGCTACACGGCTGTCGGCTGTTATCACCGGCGGTTTGTGTAAGCTTGTTTATAGGAGGCAAGTTTCGACAAAAATGCTGCGTCGGGCAGTAAGTTTGCACACACCATCTGTATCTCCAGCCGGAAGGTTAAAGCAAATAATATATAGTCCACAGGAGACAATATATCAACAGCGTTGGTGAACTCATGACATCTTTTATCTGCTCTTATTGGGATAATTATTCCGCATATAACACACGAACGCGCGATAACTCAACACTCTGAATCGATAACAATTTAAGGTATTCTTGTGTATTTTATTGAACAATTTAGTCATTCTCCATTACAAACAATGGCTATTCCGAATGCCGCGTCGTCACGCCAGAGCGGACACACTGTTATTAGTTCGAATTAACACTCAACCATGCAAAGAATCACATGCAAATACGTCGACGGAAACACAGTCGGTGACAGTAACAATAAGGTGAAATGCTGCTAGACACTGCCGTTACCAAGGAATAAATATAATGAACACTGTAGGACGCTGCGTAATGGTACATTTTTAACGAAACAGCACTACTATGGATTTCAGACTGCGCACGACCCCGTTTTTTGGCGATAATATGTTAAGAAATGGTCGAATCCGAATCAAATTTGCGCGCAGTCTATTTCAGCCCAGGTGCCGATTTCTGTCCGTATAGTCTGTTAACACAAATTCAAAACTTATGGTACTTGTCGTTGATTCGTAACGTTAAATCTGCTCGGTAGACTCATTCCAACAGTAGAGGCTACCTTGACGCAGGTTTTGACCTCAAAAGTACGTGCTGTCTTATCGTCATCATTGTCGGTAAACACGTGCTGTTGAGGTCACAACTCACAGCCTACGTCACGGTAGCCTCTCCTGTGGGGTCATTGTCTCAGATCGTAACGTTACGAGTCAATTGCAAGTATCATAAGTTTGATTTTTTGTTAACAGACTATACGGACAGAAATTGGCGCCTAGGCTGAAAAAGACTGTGCGAAAATTTGATTTGGATTCAGACATTCCTTAACAAATTATCGAAAAAAACGGGGTCTCACGCAGTCTGAAATACATAGTGACCTTAGTAGTTTCTGCAGCCACTGTTCCAATGACACCAGACCAAGGGCGGATCCAGAGGGGGAGGGGGACGGGGCCATGCCCCCAAAACCACCCAAAATCGGCGCAAATTTGACACATTTCCTGAGATTATACAAAATCGAAGCAACTTTTACTAAGGAAATTTTGTTTTCAATCAGTTACTGATACGTAAGCAAGCGAAATCCGATGAGTTTTCAAAATTGTGTGACACTTTTTAATTTGCCTCCCCAAACTGACCAAAACCACCCGTTCTGGATCCGCTTATGCACCAGACCACACACGAACGACTTGAGCGGTGGATCCGAGACATGTCAGTCGAGTTCAAGGTCACAGCCGACCCTGTTCGGCGATGACGTCACCTGCAGGGTCGGGCCGCGGCCTGTCCCGGCTCCGGGGTGACGGTGAACCAGCTGTGTCCCCGGGGCACTGGCAGCGGTCGGTCGGTCAGGTCGCGTGCTGGCTTCGTGACGCTTCCAGGGAAATAGTTGCTCTGCTACGTATTTCTTAAGCTTCTTCTTGCATGCTGCATGTCCTCATTTGACTTGTTATTGCAATGCATTGGTGCAATTAAAGGGACACTCCCACCTAAAGGGACAACATTGTTTCTTTCGTTGTATATGTTTATTTGATAATAAAATTACTCTGAACTGAACTGAACTGAACCTTTAAAAAATGTTTCAAACGTAGGTACGCCGTTTGTGGCAAATATTTGAAGTTGAATAGCTGCCGAACACGATTATTGACATTTGTTTCTCACAAACAGTGGCTCAATTTCATAAAAAAAATCACTGTTTCTTAATATTGGGCTTGATGACGTCATATGAAGGAATTTTTGGAAAAAAGAAACAACCTTTCACGCTGCCATTAGTATGACTAGTGTATGGCTTAATGTATGGCCAAAGGTAAAACAAGTCAACTGTAATAAACATTAGTAAAGAGAGACTACGCATCGGTCAGGGCCACATCAAATACATTGGGGACTGGGAGTTACAGATGTCAAAACCAAAACTCAATTTCTCTGTGATTCGACCTCCGAGTGGTTGTTTATAAACTTATACCATACTTTAATGTCAATGCCAAGCACGCAAAATGGCCTATCTCAACTCAAATCTTATGTTAAAGGTGGGACAGTTCCGCTTTAATAAAAAGTTATAAAACAAATATTAATAACAAGCATTGCCATGGTGGGCGAGGTCAGGCCAGTTCAATGAAAAGGTCAGCTTTCTCAGTGATATTCCGAATCCGGTACCTGTTTTTCTCCTGGTTCTTTGATGACAAAATCAAACAACTAATAAGTTCACTATCTTTCGCATCTTCCACCAGAATACACATTTTCTTCAAGCGAGGCGGCATCTGTTCAGCTCAATACGGCATTTCTCATTTAAAACGACAGCATGACATCCTACTGTTTGACATATATGCATCTCACATCGGCGTAACACACTCCCGTGGCAAAGGGCATAACAAATTGACAGTGCACGGTGCACTGTCAATGTTTAATGCCCTTTGCCGCGGGAGTGTGTTACGCCGATGTGAGATGTATACATGCCAAACAGCATGTCATGCTGTCGTTTTCAATGATAAATGCCGAATTGAACTGAACAGATGCCGATTTGCATTAAGAAAAGGTGTAATACAAAATTAAAGGAAGTCTTCACTGTCAGTTGTCACTAAACCAAACCAGGCGTTTCTTCGCCCATGATATTCATGAGAGAGATCCCTACTTATGCGGGAGGCGGGACGATGTCTAGCGTCCATCTTTGCATGGGTGCAGCTTTTTAGAAAGCGTTGGTTTGAACAAATGGGACAACAATATGCAATATGGCTGCTTGCAGTGGCGGATCTAGATATTTGTTTCAGGTGCGCCGTTCAGTGACACGTTGTTGAGCGAGCGGAGGGAGGGGGGGGGGGAGTGAGCGAAAAGTTATTGAGTGGGGCCGGGGGAACGTCAGCAAAAGGTTCCTGACGAGAAGTTGCTTCAAATTTGACCAAAGTTAGTGGTGGAAAGTGGAACACACAGTTGGTGGGGTAGTGGCCACACCATTTTAATAGCATTAAAAATGCACCCACTAACCGAGCGCCATGATTGTATCTGATAAGGGCAGCCCGCAGGTAGGATTTTTGGGAGTGGGCATGTTAACATAGTAACTGGGGAGGAAATAGCCTCCCCAATCACCCAGATTTTGGCCCTGCTTAACATTTTTTGTATTATGTATGCCACTTAATTTTTGCCCCTCCCTCTAAAAAAACGATGCCATCCTTCACCAATATTTGTCCGACTCCTGCACCCATGCTTAGGAAGTTAGGTCACCAAAATAACAAAAACGAGATACCTAAACGAATTACAGATAACTATGACCTTATAAAATCCTGGAAGTTTGAAACCGATGAGCCAAAAACTCTGGCTGTGGTATAACCGCAAACGTTTTTGAGGTGGGGTCACGTGACAGGTCACTGGTCAGGTCTGGTGATCTGACCTGAGATGACCCGAGTTTTTTTTTTACTTTTTGGGCAATTGATGCCCGAACAACTGTGCTCAATTTGGCGGCGCTGTGCGCCGTCGTTTTCTCCTTCTGAAAAATAATCAACCTGAGGGGTGGAAATCACCCACCTGCAGTGCGCGGGATAAAGGAATTAGTTCACCTTGGATTATTTTTTCAAACACGATTTGACTATATTTTGAAATACAACTTCTTTTCATAATGTCAAAAATAGCCATACATAGCGCTGATTCAGAACGGAAGGACGTAGGTACTTACTTAACATTTATCAAAACTATATGGCGTACTCTCCAGCGACGTCAAAAACGTGGCTCAGCCAATCAGATCTATTCGAGCGTGTGTCGCGTAAAGATTATCTGATATACTGCCTCTGCCCCAGTTGTGTAGGCCCACATTCTCAGAACATTCCTTATATTCATGGCCCACATTTCCTTCGACAAAAAAGTCAAATATTATTCGGCATGGAGAGCCCTTTCAGCTCAGAAAACTTGCAGAGAGGGGTTTTTCAACACGGGCTACAAAACTGCTATCTCAGTTCAAAATCTATGTTGAAGGTGAACTATTTCCTTTAAGCTATATGACTAATACGTGGGCTGATTTGATCGAAGTCTTGCCGCCCCCCCCCCCATGTCAAAATCAAATCCGCCGCCACTGTGATGCGGTACAGTCAGACAACCCAGAGATGTGTTGCGGTACAGTCTGACAACCCAGAGATGTGTTGCGGTACAGTATGACAACACAGAGATGTGTTGCGGTACAGTCTGACAACACAGAGATGTGTTGCGGTGCAGTCTGACAACCCAGCGATGTGTTGCGGTACAGTCTGACAAAACAGAGATGTGTTGCGGTGCAGTCTGACAACCCAGAGATGTGTTGCGGTACAGTCTGACAACCCAGAGATGTGTTGCGGTACAGTCTGACAACCCAGAAATGTGTTGCGGTGCAGTCTGACAACCCAGAGATGTGTTGCCAAGGGCGGATCCAGGGGGGGAAGGGCCAAAAGGTCCTGAGACTATGTTTTGCCCCCCCCCAACGGTCGGACATACAGCTGTAAAAATTGCTTTTGCAACGCCAAAATACAGCCACTGACAGCGAAAACTCGAAAATTTCGCGCCGCTTCGCGGCATGACACAAAATACACAATTGTTTAATGAAAGAAATGTTTAAAATGGGAAAATTAATGAATTAAGCGTCTGGCGGTCTTGTCGGTACCTATTTGCTAGCCCCCAGGTATCCCACATCCCCTATAAAATATGAACTTTTTCAAGGGCTATATGTTAAGCTAGTCTGCCGCATTTCCGGAAAAAAAGTGACGCGACAATGCAAAGAGCGCGAAGACATCGGACACCAGGAAGCTGCTTCTCGGTGTCCAAGCTGCGGACCAAAAATTATAATTAGTGGGACCAGGCAACCATCTCAAACCGAAGCCATTATTCGTCCCAGGCTCTCTCCAGATCAACACAGGACCATTTTTATGTGCGGAAAAAGCCGTTTGTGCCTGCGCGCTGTTTATCAAACAATTTGCACTGTCTGGTTGATACTATTTTGTATGTTGTAGTTCGGTTGCATATGTATATTGTATACAGTTATTATTACCCCATATCCATTATACCAAGTTATTAAGCACATAACTGCCACCAAGTTCATCCCGTGATTTACTATTCTCGAAAAATGATATTATTAAAAACTACCTTTTAATTTTTAAAATATTTTGCATCCATACCGAATGTGCCAACCAGGCATAAGGGTCCACTGAGTCTGGTTCAATGTTAAATTTTCGTTTTTTCCACGACCTAAAATAAAAACGTTTTTACGCCGCGTCGCGGGCGTCACATCGGTCACCATCTCAAACCCAAAAAAGCCATCGCCATCGTTTTCGTTCATTATAACGGTGGAATTGAAGAATGGCACGTTTAGCTTATATTCATCTACAATTGCGAACCGCCTGTGTTTCTGGGTCTATCAGGCAAACCCTTTAAAAATTTTCGCGCCGCTTTCCGCGGCGCTTAGTAACAATACCTATTTCCTTGCAATATCCAAAGAAGTCGAAAAACAAAAAAAAAAATGGGCTACAAATCGTGTGGTTGCAAAATAAAGCGGATCAAATCCGGGAAGAAATTCGAAATTGGGGGTAGGTAAGGTCCACTAAAAATGCTTTGCCCCCCCAAAAAAAAAAACAAAAAAAAACAAAAAAAAAAAACGGCCGGCTGGATCCGCCCTTGTGTGTTGCGGTGCAGTCTGACAACCCAGAGATGTATTGCGGTACAGTCTAATGGGACATGACCGATACGATCATCACACATTTCTGTAGCAGAATCGTTTTCTGTTTGCTTAGTCACACTTCATATTGGCAACATCAAACCCTTTTCCAGACACTCTATCAGCACTTTGACTGAAAAGGCTGGTTAGGCGCTAGCTTGTAAGTTATCTTGATAGTTTTAGAAAACTGACGCTGACCATCGCGCAGAGCTGGAAACTAAATATTGAAACTTATCAAAGCGTATGTAAATCGATTCATTTCCAGCCATTCCTTATCCTTTACCTCTTATGAATGCTGGGAGGTATTTTCCAATGTTTTGGGTTTGGCATCTCAGACAATACCAGCTGTTTACCATTGCGCTGCAAACTGCAGGTCGACTTTATTCTATTCAAGTCGACGTAAAAACCGACTTGACCTATGAGGTTTGTATTCAGAGCGACACTAGAAATATGTAAACAGGTCACATAAAATTACAAAAAGGGCATACCAATAAGATAGATGAGCTTCCTGACGAGGCAAAACAATGCGTCGGTTTCTCCCGACCTGGGGGCACGCGCACATACAGACATACACTTGCACTTCCACACACACAGACACATGCATATGTATTCGTTGCATGAATGAACATCGCGAACATCACAACAGCTACAGCACCTGGCAGCATAATCCGGCCCGCCGACCCCTCCATCAGCCGTCCCCGCCCCTGACAGGGGCGTCACGTCACTGACGGACCCCTGGCCAGGGTCCGTGATCACCATCAGCAATCCCTCGCCGTCCAGCCAAGTCCATCTCAGCAGGCTGAACGGCCTCTCGGCCCCACAGCGAATCACATCTTCTCGTTGTCGGCGAGTCTCACCACCCACAGACCCACGTCCCCGCCTCACACAGCCACCCCCTCTGGCCAACACCGGCCTGGCGCAGCTGCGCCCCTAGCGGCGGCCAGCTGAACCACATAAGGAAACGAAGCACCAGCAGACTAGAGCAGAGCACGGTGGCGCGCGCGAGCGCGCTAAACGATACGAATGGCGCGCTCGCGGCTTTCCTCGTAGCGACTCTCGCGGCGCGCCAGGCTCGGCGGACTCTTCTTCTTGCGCTTGGCGCATCGGAAGCTCTCGGAGAAGACCTCGCCGGTGCGCAGCGCCGAGATGAGGTCGTCGAACTCGCGGTTTTGGTCTTGTTTGGGGTCGGCGTCGCCGTCCCGGCGCAGCTGTGACTCCCTGTTGCCGCGCCGCTGCAGCGTCATCTGCTTCAGCTGGAACGGTGGCGACGGTGAGGTCAGAGTCAGAGTCAGAGTCAGAGTCAGAGTCAGAGTCAGAGTCAGAGTCACAGGGGTGAGTTCAGAGTCAGAGTCGCAGGGATGAGGTCAGAGTCAGAGTCGCAGGGGTGAGGTCAGAGTCAGAGTCGCAGGGGTGAGGTCAGAGTCAGAGTCAGAGTCGCAGGAGTGAGGTCAGAGTCAGTCAGAGTCGCAGGGGTGAGTCAGGAACGTAGTTCACAGGAGGAGAGGCCCATTGGGATTAAGTGATTGTAGGCCAGGAACGGTAAAAAGAGGCACAAGTAGTACAAGTAGATACCGCACGTATTAAAGGTGAAAACGACGTGGAGCCTGGAGGTGGGGTTGTTGATGGGGAAGATTGGCCACTCTGGCAAGTGCTTGTATGCCATAGAATGGATAAAAGCCAAAGTACGAGAATGGGGCGCAACAAACCCGAGAAATCGGAAAATCATTTATAAACAGCTTAGCGATAATACAAGACAGACACAATTTTAACGAAAATATCGCGAATCGTTGCTATACTTTGCGGCAAACTATCAAACTTGATTTACCAGAGAGACGAGTTTACCACCATGGTGCATCCTACGATTATCTCCCACTAACCTCTTGTTCATGTTTGAGTCTCTTCTCCTCTTCCTCCCTCTTCTTCCTGACGTTAATATTGTCCTCGGTGGCCGCCACGAACGAGGTGAGGAAGGCGTCGAAGATGCCGAAGAACTCGTCTGGGTTAGTTGTGTTAGACTCCTCGCCGAAAAACAGCACCACCTTCTCGAACTGAAACCAAAATAACAGACCGTCAACTAAATGTGTCGTGTGAAACAGCCAACTCGAGACCTAAAACCGTATTCATACTTTTGCTGGTAACTTTTATCGTAAAAATTCAGAATATATAATTTGAACTGACGTCTGCTCACAGCCTCTGCTCCTTATCCCTGTCCCAGCACTGTCAGTTACGTGACATGTCGTCACCACACCACACTAACCCTGCTCTATCTCTGTCCCGACCCGGTCCCTCACGTGACGCCTGACAGTACTACTGACCTGTTCTTCATCTCTGCAAACTCGTCCTCCAGCTGTCGGCACTTGTAGGTGGCTTGGCGGCGAACTCCTTCATCGTGGCACGAACAGATCGCTCGAGTCGGCCGGCCGGCTCCGCTTGGAAGTTCCAGCTCCCTTCTGGGATCTCCTTCAGACCCGTCCTGGGATCAGCGTTCATGTCCTTTCTGCATCTCAGACATGCTGCGGATGAACGAAAAAAGGTTGGTGGCATGTCCTTGCACAAAGTCACAGATTTTACCATTCGAATCGTTTCTAGCGAGAGGATTCTGTAGTGAGGCTTGGAGGACTCAAATGTGTGAGAAGCACCCAATTTTGTGGCCGATCACACATATAACACTACAGGCTAGTTGCCAACCGTTTCCGATAAAAACATGGCGAATGAAAATATATTAAAGGCAATAGTTCACCTTCAACATGGGTTTTGAACTGAGATAGCAGTTTTGATAGCCCGTGTTTGAAAAACCCCCTAACATGCAAGTTTTCTGACTGAAAAGGCTCTCCAGCCAAATATACTTGGACTTTTGTGAAGGAATGTGGGCCATAAACAAGAATGTGGGCCTTCGGGAGGCTATACAGTAATCTTATGCGACTATGCGACTACTTTCGAATCTGATTGGCTGAGCCATTTTGATTTCTTTCGTTTGACGTTGCAGAGAACGCATTATAGTTTTGATTAAATCAATGTCTGAATCTTGTTGTCCTAATGGGCGCGATGTATGGCTATTTTTGACAGTATGAAAGAAGTTGCATTAAAAAAAACTGATAATCAAATTCGTGTTTTGAAAACAATCCAAGGATAATAATTTCCTTATAACCCTATTCCCTGCGGGTGGCAGATTCTGCCCCCCCCCCCCGGTAGTTTTTCGCCCGCCGCTTCTGAACCGTTGTCTATCGTCTGAAACTTTCGAACTTTCTAAATTTGAATGGACGCGTGTTTCTGTGAAAAATTTGAAAAAAAATCAGCCCAACAGAGGCGGCTCCAGGGTCATGTTTTTGAGGTCGTTACCGAATGCGGTGTGCGGTGCATACTTCCTTCGTAGTTTGCGGCTGGGAATAAAGCGTCAGAAACTTAAGTCGATGCTTTATACATCAACATTAAATTGGATTATACATATTTTGGGCCAAAGGCGTACGTCGATCGAACATAAAATGGGAGGCGATATTCTCCGTCAATTTCGGGCCCAACTTCAAATAAAGCAAGTTGATAAAAGCGTTCTGCCACATGGTGCCTCCCACGGTTGTTACCTGATTCCGCCCCTATTGCAAAATGTGTTACCTTCAACAAATTACAGCAACAAGCCCACATGTGACGTTCTCATGTCCCAAACACTAAGAAAAAACACATATTTTTCAACCAAAATTTTCCCCATTTTTTATCCCTGAGTGCGCCTATGATTTTTCATCTTTGTACTTGTCCCTTTCACACATTAAAGAACATGACATTGGAAGCTCAAAAACGTTTTTTGGCATGCAAAATCGACGTCCGGCCGAATCACCTGGCAACAATGACCTTTCAAAAAAACACCTAAATTTTTCGTATTTTTTGCCCCCTGGCCCCCCATTCTTTTAGCAAAAAAACAATTTCGGGCGTCCAAAAAGAAGATTTCGTCACGACGAATCGAATGGTTTGTTTGTCCCATCGAAATCGGCCCAGCGTTCTCGAGATCTCTGGGGGGGGCGGAATCTGGCCCCCCGCAGGTTAACGTAATGTTTCTGGCCGCCCGCAGGGAATAGGGTTAAGGGGTTTTCGGGGCTGTTTAGCTAAGGTCAAACAGTAATCACTAAGCGATTCAAATCGTAAATCACGTAAATCAGTGACATGAATGCAGTCATAAATTTGGGCACACCCGTGAATACCCAGCCATCTCCAACCTCTCTCAAGTCTCACCTGACTTTGGCCGCCTCGCGCACGCTGCCCAGATCCTCGCCGAGCCTCAGCACGTCGGGGAACTTGGTCTCCAGCAGCTCGACAATGTAGTGCAGCAGGGTGACGTGTTTCCGTGTGCTCGACTTGGTGTCTCCGATCCTGCGCAGACTCTCCAGCCGGAAGCCCTGCGCGTTGCCCCGCTGGCCGCGGTTCATGTAGTTGCCGAACGCCAGCACGAGCTCGAGGAGCTTCTTGAGCCGCCGGCTGCGCTGCAGCTCCTTGGAAGCCTCGACGACGGCGGCGATCCGCGGCCTCAGCTCCGCCAGACGCTCGCCGAACCGCTTCTTGTAGAACAGCGACTTTAGACGCGCCTCGTAATGTGTGATTCTGGAAGGTCGGGGGTTAATGTTAAGTGGGCTGGGCCAGAGAAGCTCATGGGTAATCCACCATTAAATAACAAATCAGTTGAGTTTTTCTAAGGCATAGTTAGTGCAACGGATTATTAGAGAGGCCTTGTCCTGCATCACACGTAAAAAAGCAAGCCGTATGGCGGAGGAAACCAACCTGAAGCAGCCACGAAACTCTTGGAAACTAAGGATCAAAAAGACATACCACTCTTCATTTTGTGCAACTCGATGACATGACAGCAGCTAACAAAGCACAAGGAAAGAGCCAATGCCAGAAATGGCTGATGAAAGCACAATTAAAAAGACAACAACAAGAACCAGCCACTCCAAGAGACCGGGGTGGCCAAATAGGCCGCCGTCCGGATCGCGCCAGCCGACTTACTGAGATATCTCGTAGAGGAAGCGGTCAGCGCGGGCCAGGCTCTTCAGTTCATCGCTGTGCTCCTCCAGCAGCGCCTTCTCCTCGACCGACGGCGTGAACTTGAGCAGCTGCTCCACCATGTCCGGAGGCAGCTGGTCCTTTGTGTCCATCGACATCAGCGCTCTGAGCAACAGCAGCAGCGAAGGACAAACAGTGAGATAAACATTTCGCCTATATGATAAATTTGTGCGAGTAAAAAGCAACACATGTACGGAGCTACCTCATTATATGAATAAAGAAATACATAAATACATACATAAATACATACAAAATAGACTATCGGTTTAAGATTTAAATCTCAAATATATAAAATGCGTGCTACTTAGCTGATATTTACAACCAATCAAAGAGCCCGACAGTGGACGTGCACTTACGATTTGATCTCCTTGTCGGTGAGTTTGAGTTTGGAGAGAAGGATGGTACAGTTCTGGGCACGCCTGGCGTCCACCACACTGATCACCTTGTTCCGGCGCGTCAGAGTGCCGGCGTTCGTCAGGTCATCCAGCGAGCTGTCCAGCTGCGGAGACACGGGGTCATCCGAGGTCAACAGGGGAGCGACGGAGTCATCTGAGGTCAACAGGGAGCAGCGGGGTCATCCGAGGTCAACAGAGGAACACCAGTGACCAGGATCATCTGAGGTCAACAGGGGAGCAGCGGGCTTATCCGAGGTTAGCAGGGTAACGAAGGGGTCATCCAGGGTCAGTGGGGTCACAGAGTGTCATACTAGTCCAGGAGGGGTCGTATCATGGACTCGAGTTGTCTTCAGACGAACGGGCACGGTGTATCGCAGTAAAACAGCGTATTATTGCAATAATGTATAGGGTTGCTACAGTGTGTTTAGTAATGTTTCTTAGACATTTACATTCCTAGTGTCGTTTACGTTCTTGGTTGCTTTGTCTTAGATCGGTGGTTCTCAAATCAGGGATAATGACCCCACTTGGGGTAGTGGAGCCTTTTAGTGGAGGTAATGGCAATTGAGCAGCTAATTGAGGAATTTATCTATTCGTTTGAATATGCGAAGGATGTGCACACAACTATCCCAGTTTATGTTTCATTGTCATCTCATTATCGCCAAATTAAAGTCAAACAGGAATTCGGAGGGATCTTATACATTTCAGTTTCCACAAAACGCTGCGTCATGACCACCCTATGCCAGGTTGACCCTTTCCCAGGTCAACTGCCACATCTTGACCTCACCAGTACATGTAATGTCACCACAGATCGATTCTACCGGGGCTCGAACCCAGCGCCAACGGGTTATGAGCCCGTGATCCTCAGCCAAGGGGACGGCAATGACTTTACTTATATTCCTGTCCCTAGATGGCATTAGTAGTAAGCGCCTGAAGTTATGCTGTACCGCATAGCTTGAAGCGGAGAACTGCAGTCTACGCATTGGATGATTAGGGAAAGGGGTAACAAGACGTGATTCTGGGTCATAAAAAGGAGGTAACCATACAATTGACGCTGTGAACTACTGGCCTAGATCGTCGCATTCGACTGAAATCGCCACTTACCGGCAAATCCACTGAGGTGTCGGCCTGCAATGCCGCGTGTAGGACAAAATACATCTCACATGAGCAATGAGCATGGCAGTGGATGGATTGCTTAATTGTTATCACGGCTCTAGCATATTGCAGCCTTACAGGCCATCGCTATGAAACGACATGGGTAGTATTTAGTAACAGCCCTATTTCCCGCTAATACTTACGATGTAATCGATAAATATACATACCGATGCTTGCTACTTCACACTCGGTGCAGATATATCAAACCATTCCATATCAAACAATGTACCGCATTTAAAACCAAGCGAAACAAACCTAACACCACGAACCGTAGTGTCTGGCTACGTTTTAGCAGGCAACGCATCACCACGAAACCTGATCAACAATGCCCGGCTGCCTTGCCACAACAACCACATTTGAAACACGACTCCATGTTCAACTTAACCAGCCTCATAGCACACAGCAACACAGCGGTCCAGGCGTCTTCCATCACCTCACTCACCAGTCGCGTGATGTCTTCTGATAGCTGAGAAGGGTGCGGTGCCACGTCAGCCAAGTCGATACAGCTTTAGAGCCGCTTCGTTCATCCAGATCATTCCAGATCGTCCCTCCGATCCGGTTCGGGCGCAGCTTGACCATTGAAGTCTTCAGCGGCGTTGCCCGCTTCGGACCGTCTTCTGCTGGCGCCGGCGCGTGGGCCGTGAGCAGGGGCGGTGCGCGGTGGCCGGTACCCCGCAGGGCGAGGCGGGGCGGGTGGAGGTGGTGGCGGGGGTCGGCGCGACCGGCACCGGCCGGGATACGGGAAGGTAGGGTGCTGATCTTGGCCTCGTCAGTGATGGCGGCCTCCTTCAGATTGCGTCCAGTGCTGTACTGCAGCTCCTGAAGACGCTGGATCGCCTGCAGGTGACCTGGACACAGACAACAGCGGATCATGAGTTAGGCCACACGTCATATATGATGTTGCAACGAACGTGACGAAAACCAAGGCCTGAGACTCTAGCATGGACATGAATGCAACGTAAATAAAATCAGACATCAAATTTACAATCCAGGCCACCGGTAACATAACGATTTCAATTATATTTTAAAAGAAGTCTGACTTTTGCCAGTTTCACAACATGTGAACAGCGAAGTACGGGAAATCTCATCAGTTTGCGTGGCCTTCTAATGATTACATAGCCTTCAGATAGATCGTAAGCCGGATCACACTACTGACAATTGACATTTGCTTGTTTGCTTATGTAGTATTGCATTTAAAACTCCATGTATTTCAAGAGTCGAGACCAGTGTCCACAGTATCTACGTACCCATGGACTCTGTCTCAAACTTCTCCTGAAGCCGACTGAGGCTGGCCGTCAGGTCGTCCCGCTCCTGCGTCTTGACATCACACTCCTGCTCCCTCTCGCTGAGTTTGGTCATCAGGTCCAGGTTCTCCTTCTCCAGGTCCTCGGCCTTGGTCAGCGCCCCCCGCAGCTCCTCTTCCTTGGCCAGCCTGAGGTCAAAAAGGCCACAGAGGTCAGTATGACGTCGGTCGGTCACTGATCCGAGCGAACCGGCTTCATTGGGGGAAGAATCGAACTTCCAAAAGACTTGGCAGATCCAGGATGGTCTGTCCTTATGTCATCAGTTCTCAGCGTTTAGGGTATGGTTACCCGCTTTTGGTGACCAGAATGATTCGCTATCTTTCCCATATTGCCCTTTACCGCCGTTCTCGGCTTCAAGCTATGCGGTACAGCATAACGTTAGGCGCTTACTACTACTGCCATCTAGGGGCAGAAATATAGGTAGACATGTGTGCTGCTCCCAGTACTGGGAGGAGCACACATGTCTACCTATATTTCTGCCCCCCGACTTCTTAGTCAATATCAGTGAGTACCAGCGTATATCAGCACGTAAACCGTAACACATAGCTAAAAATCATACATTATTACTTGTATGTCATGCTGTTTACAAAAATTACTTACACAACGCTTGACTCTGTCGCCACTGACCGT
Source organism: Semibalanus balanoides (assembly GCA_014673585.1). NCBI lineage: Eukaryota > Metazoa > Arthropoda > Thecostraca > Balanomorpha > Balanidae > Semibalanus > Semibalanus balanoides. Next base: position 36,284 of record VOPJ01011258.1, read on the forward strand.
CCTATAACCACACTCACATCTGCACGACGCTGTTGACGTTGATGTCGACTGGCCGCAGATCGCAGTCCTCGCCGCTCTCTGATTGGAGGATCAGCTGCTGACAGATGCGGTCGAACAGCAGCCAGTGCTGAGGGTACGAGCCGTAGTCCACTGCAGGGGGCAGAGGATAGCTGGTCAGCTGTGGCCGCTCAGATGGCCGCTCAGACAGAAGGTTCTACCATGATATATGTATTGACAGGATCAGTGGTTAGTCGCCAGATCAGTGACCCTGTCGTCGATACTTGTATTAAAAGTGGGAGACGTTTCTTGCCACAAGTCTTAAGTGAGACTCGGGGCAGTTCTGTATAGTCATCTCACGATTACCATGTTGACAGTCTGATGAAAAGAATGACTGTCAGATGACAAAGAGTTTCCATGTAACCACCGTAAAACACAAAATATACCCATTTTCCCGTTAGCGGTACGGGAAGAGGCACCATGACACGGAGAAGAGACACAGTATAATCTGGCGGCCTGTGAGGACTCACACGGTAGGAAGAGGCACCATGACACGGAGAAGAGACACAGTATAATCTGGCGGCCTGTGAGGACTCAAACGGCAGGAAGAGGCACCAAGACACGGAGAAGAGACACAGTATACTCTGGCGGCCTGTGAGGACTCACACGGCAGGAGGAGGCAGTGCTGCAGTAGCGACAGAAGGTGCGGATAGGCGGCAGTGTTGTTCAGCTTGGTCCGCAGCAGATCAAACATGGCGGTGGCCGACTTGGTGTCGACGTGGATCTCCTCATATCTCTTGGCCAGCTCCCGCTCGTCGTCAGTTCGCACCAGCTCGAAAAAGTCCAAATGCCTGAGGAGGGAAACGCAAGGGGACGTTTAAATGAAACGTCAAAGGTGTAGTGTGAACTATGCTTTAAAGGATTAAGCACGATATAACTGAGCGAATTGTGTTCTCCAATACAATGTTCGCAAGGCTGACGCCAAACGACGGGAACATTTAACACACGCCAGAGTGAAAACACACCGCAACCTCGATCATGGCGCCACCTGTCTTCCGTTAACCCCATTCTCACTAGCGCCACCTATCGATCCCGACAGCGCTGAGTCGAGGTCTTACGATCTCCCACTTCACAACCCAGCACATCAGGCACTCGTACATCACCATGCGTATGAACACGCCACACTGCCTGAGCCCACATGTCTCTCTGCTCACCTATCGAGTGTTTCGTTCTCAAGTGCGCGCAGTTTGTCGATGATGGGCTGCACGCCAAGCATGAGGAACTCGTATCGCAGGTGCAGCCTGAACTCGAGGCTCTCCTTGCCGGCGCCATAGCTGAGCACGGCGTTGACGAACGACATGATGGCCGTCTTCAGACTGACGTCGTCGGCGTATGTGCCCGTGGATCGGTCCAGGTCGGTGACGATTCGCTGCCGGACGATTGTCAAGAGTCAGGAATGCGTTGTCAAGTGGCAAGACAAGAGCGAGTGTCAACAGTGACGGGCGAAAAAAGCGGACGTAAGAGAAATGATGGGGAACACTGCACCCATACACAAGTTGGCAGTCAAATGAAAGCATGGATGATGAAACGAAAACAGCAATTAATTTGTTGCAAGTGTGCTTACGCTGATGCTACGTGAGCGCCGCAAATGAACCACGCTAACTGCATGCTAACGAACAGGACACAATATTGATTGCAAGCAATGACAGGACTCATCTCTCTTATCCAGCGAACACCACGTTTGCATTTGCCTTGCAAACACTCTGCCACCAGCACAACCGTCCTTGACATACCTGAAACCGGGTCCGTTCGCCGGCGTATTTCTGATAATAGGCCATGGAGTCGAGCACCTTCCTGTGTCCACCGGGCACGAGGCACACGGCACCGAGGATCTCCAGCACGGACACCTTGGTCTTGATGTTCTCACAGGACAAGCTCTGTGAGATGACGTTGAGACCCTCGGGGTGAACGAGCACGTGCGACCGACCGTTCTGAGGGGGCCGGCAGAGAGGGGAGGCTGAGTTACATCATAGATCAGACGCACGCGAATACATATGCGAGTGTATGGAGATGTGCATTACCAGGGACCTTGAGCGAATTATGCAGGTTTATGCAACTGGAAGCCACTTGGTCAAGGTTGTGTCAAGGTGAGGCATTTCATTTAATTTGATATCATATGCATGTAAGGTCGTGTATCTTAATGGTGGTGGCAAGCGCGACACAAACCGCCTTGTGGAAGCCAACTATTAATACACCAGTTACTTTGTCGCTGCAGTGTAAAATTATGCATTCATAATCTGCATGAAAGCGAATTCATTTAATGCAATTCAAATTTACTTTCAATTCCTCCACACAAATACGCATATTTCTATATTACGACAAATGTTACATAAATAAATTTATACGCGGTGCGCCATGCTGACAATGATGTAATCAACTCTCACAAAACAAAGCTAGCCTGTGTCATACCGTGTTGTTCATGAGCGCCTTGACGCAGCCGATCAAGCTGCTGTGTATGCTGCTCTCCGAGGTGCTGTGGTCCATCGAGTTGAGGAACTTCTGACACGCCCTCCGCAACCCCTCCGCTTCCAGGAACTTGATGCGAAGGATTGGGGCTGGGTGCGCAAGCGGCGGTCCGCAGCGACTCCCACTGCTTTGTCCGCTTCGTTCACCTCCTCCTCCACTCTTGTGGGGAGTACGACAGCTGAACGGTAATCAGTCAGTCAGGTTTCAGGTTTTATGTGTCGCTGGTCCGTTTGTCGATGCTAGGTCTATTGTGGGACAGTGGTGTACCGGGGACCAGGGCAGTGGGTTAGCGTTACGTCCTGCTACTGCTGTCTGATGACTAGCGATTAAACCAATGATTTATTTATATGTTGGGATTTCCACATGAGCCATATCCATTGCAGCATTACAACGATAGTCCATTGACCACACGGAAACTTGGCGTTCCGAGGTTGACGCCTCCATCCTCCTCCTTTTCAAGAGCCAAGTAAAAGTAACGAGCACCCGGTAACGATTCAGGGAAGTATCCAAGTCAGCCACGTGTTGTGGCTCTAGTCGTCAAAGTTCAGCGTCGTCGTCAACACCTAACGGGTGTACCTCGGGACTGACTCGGGAGTGTCTTCAGCCGTGCATAACACCACCCGGATAGCCATCTTTGACGTCCGTGGCGTCTGTTCCTAGCTGGTTCGCAACTGCGATAAGAATCTTTAGCGTCCGGAATACCGTAAAGCGTCTTGTAGAATTTGTCAAACACCGCGTAAAAGAAACAGTCCGCTTTTCCACTAGGATCGCGGGAATCGCATGTAGGTTCAATGCCTCAGAGTGAAACTACCCAGTTTGTTGATACACCAGATTCCGGAGGCGTTAATTGTAGACCAGGGTAGTGTAAATTGCACCATTATGCCTGGTAACTTTCCATCCATCAGCAGAAGAGATCTTTAGCATGATTTACCGTTTACCACGCACTCAGGAGGCTAATCAGATGAGAGAGATTACCGCTAATTAAGCACGGTACCACAGCTCTCCTGCTAACCCACTTCACACTATCGCCAGAATACGGCGGCCGCCACAACAGAAGAGCGGGGCGCCAGGCAGGGGACCCGCGGACTGACGACTCACAACGGGGAGCAGAGACGATTCCAACAGGAATTCAATCACCCCAAAACATTGGAAGCCGATCCAAAATTGACACATTTCTTACCTTTAAAAGAACTTTAAATATGCATATTTTACTAAGGTGACTTTGTTTTTAAATCGCTTCGTAATGCAAAAGCAAAATCCAATGATTATTCAGACATGTATCTGACTTCTTTGGCTTTACCAACCCCACCAAACCAACGGATTTCCTGTTCTGGGTCCGCCAGTAGCGGGACCGGGCGGGAGGGGAGGAGGGGGAGGGGGCGGGGAGGGGAGGAGGGGGAGAGGCAGGGAGAGGGCGGTCCAGATCTGCCTCGCATGGTCAGCATCATTGCGGCATGGCGCCGCCGTGCGTGACCTGTCCGATTACCGACACTGGTTATTACCGGCCAGCACTCAGCCACGTGACCACAACGGGTCACCACAGTGACCCCAGGTCACGCATACGTCAACAGAGCGAGAAACGGGGGCACAGGGACCAGACCAGACCAGACCAGACCAGACCAGACCAGACCAGACAGAAAGAACGAGCCGACCCGACCCGACCGACCGACCCGACCCGACGCACCTGACCTGACCTGACCCTGACCTGACCTGACCTGATCCCTGAACCGACCAGACCAGACCAGACCAGACCAGCACCAGACCAGACCAGACCCAGAACCAGACCCCGACCCGACCCGACCCCGACTGGACCTGACCTTGATGACCTGACCTTGGACCTGACGCTGAAACCCGACCAGACCAGACCAGACCAGACCAGACAGAAAGAACGAGCCGACCCCGCCAATCACACCATCTCGCTGCCAAAGGAGACAACCGGTCTGGGGCCGTCGGAGACGGGGTAACCCGTTCTGGGGAGGGGCGGGAGAGGGAGAGGGCGGGCGAGGGAGGGGAAGGAGTGGAGGGAGGGGTGTCAGTCGCTGCCCAGGGCTACAGACAGGGGCGGGAGGCCGGCAGCTGCCGGCTTCAGGCACCGTCCAGCGAGGACAGCTGGGTATCTGTCGAGATGTCCAGCTACCCGACGATGAGGTAGGCACAGAAAGCTGCCGCCTCGAAATTCCGCCCTTCACCCGAGACACCAGGCACCTCTGATGTTCCAGGAAGATCGTGGAAGGGACAGACGACCCAGGGATAGGAAAGCGAAAGTGGAACGAACGGATGTAACAGTTATAGCTTTCCCACTGGTTGGGGACCCAGTCGACGGTATAACTTGTCGAACGCGCACATCACACATTACATCACACCCACATAGCAATCAAGGCCCAGCCATTCTGTATACCACACAGCGTAGCTTCTCTGACCAGCCCCACGTGACCGTCACGTCTCCGTGACACGTCACGTGACAGTGCGGTGACGGGTCGGCAGCACCACCTACCCCGGTGAGGGAGGTGATCTTGTCGATGTAGTAGTCGGGCAGCCGCGCCAGGTAGCTGTGACCGTTGCCATTGTCGGTGTCGTCCTGGAACATAGACGTGAGGCCACATGTGTGAGATAACATAGTGATTAGTGTTATGGTATGGATACAGAAGCGCCCCACCGGACACACCTGTATCACTTCCAGAACACACTGTGACACACGAGGAACACACTGTGACACACGAGGAACACACGAGGATCGTAACTGAGCCGCACACAGAACACAGCGCACATCCGGAATGTATCGGTAGTCGGTAAGATAGGAGAAAATAACCCGATCGGTGTCCAATGACCATGGCATTCAACACACTTAAAAACAGATCAGATTCGCACACAGACACCTGAAATAAAATTACGATATAAGCACACATGTAATACAATTACGATATAAGCACACCTGTAATAAAATTACGATACGAAACAGTTACAGCCAACACACATTAAAATATAAAACACAAACGAAATGCACCAGGATACCTACACAAACTCTAAATAAAAAAATGCAGGCACCACGGAGCTGGTTGTGGCGATTTGGGTCTGCAGCGCAAACAGTGCCCAGGGCTCGGGGCGGGCCACGGACGTGCTGGGAGAAACTGGTAACGCCGCTTACTGAGCACACTCGGAACCATCACCATCAGCACAGAGTCGTCAGGCCACACGTTATACGGTCATAAGACGTTATGCTCGGAGACATGTGAGACCGCAGCCAGATGAGACAAACCGCAGAATATTAGAGGAGAAACTGGTGACACTGTATTCGGTTAGGGTTTGCGGTCGAGAAAGACATTATTGATGTCACTTGGATACATTTTCGTCTTTTTATTGTGAGGTCAAAGGGAAAGTTGAACTAATAATGGGAAACCTGCGAGGTTTATAACACGTTTGTTAAACGTGGTTGGAAAAATGCAACATCACAAAGCAGGAAGTCAATCCGATTGTCCGTTACAAACCAGTTTGTGCGTAAAAAGCTTTATTGTATCCAGCGTTTGTTTTGCGTCATTCTTGTACGTGGCCGGTTAACGGGATGGATGTGCGATAGTGTACCGTACTGGCAAGGAGGAGTCCACTGGTAAAAGGTGAATGTCTCTGTGATAATAGTGACAAGACGCTTTACAAGGCAGCTTCAATCCGACGCATTCAACCTGAACAATGCAACCGAGAATAGCAATTACCGTCATTTTATTGGTAATGATCGGCATTCAGGCTGGTGTCGTTCGGTAGAGTCGTCTTCGGCGCGTGGCGACGCGTCATCGCCATTACCTACAGTAACCACTTCCAAAGCGCTTCCTGCGCGCGAGACGTGAAGCGAGAAGACAAACAAAAACAGAGCGCGGGCGCGCGGTGGCTGTCGCGGTACCAGCGCCACCAGCGGCGACGCGGCGTCACTGGACTCTGAATAGATTTCACGGGAATCACGGGAAGTCGTTTGAGGTCGGTCCCACACTCGGTCGGCCGGGACACTTCTCCCCGCCCCGAACTACTCCGAGAGACATTGTCGGTACAGTGTTGGACGACTCGGGCTGCAGTGGCTCTTCAATGGAGACGCGACGCTCGCCGAAGCGTGTGAACACGAATGCTCGCTGCGGACATTAGCATATTCGTCTCATTGACGGCGGCTCATCTCGCAGCCGTGTGACCTTGGATCGCTCAGAGTCAATGACTCGCAGAAGAACACCATTTAATAGCTCTAGTTCCGGGCACGAATCGCATTCCGTCGACTCTTTACGACTTTGTCGGCCGCATTTTGGTGCACTTGTCGCTGGTTGGTGGTCAAACATTATCCATCAGCGAAGGATTACAAGCCTCCTGTCCGGTCCATCTGCCTGCGAGACTTCCTGGTCTGAACTCAGACACACGAGGTCCTGACGAACACACTTGTTCTGTTCCCCTTTTCAAGTCGCTCACATGCCACTGCTCCTCTCCCATTTCCAGTTAGCCTGGTCCTCTCCTCAGTAATCAGTTGCTGCTACCTACTCGCGGGAGTCAGGTTTTCTCCGGCGCATTTCTCCATCTTCCTCTCTGGCCCTCCGTCTCAGGCCCAGAGCTGGGTGACAGCCGACGGTGTATATCATCCCCCAACTGAGCTGGAATGTAACCAGCGACCGGCGACGGTGGCGGCGACGACAGCCATGCGGTAATTAAAAACAGGAGTCCGGTGAAAGTCGGGCGCAGTGTGGACGTTTTCCTATCGTGGTTACCCGAGGAATGCAGCCGCCCCGCCGACACTGGCCGTCCGCAGCAGTCGTCTGGGACCTCCTAAGGCGGCACGAAGCCAAACATCACGACGTGTCTCAGAGATGGGTCAGTCCGTCTGTCAGTCCGTCTGTCAGTCCGTCTGTCAGTCCGTCTGTCAGTCCGTCTGTCAGTCCGTCTGTCAGTCAGTCTGTCAGTCCGTCTGTCAGTCCGTCTGTCAGTCCGTCTGTCAGTCCCCGTCTGATCAGTCCGTCTGTCAGTCCGTCTGCCAGTCCGTCTGCCAGTCCGTCTGCCAGTCCGTCTGCCAGGTCCCGTTGCCAGCCGTCTCGTCAGTCCGTCTGGGTCAGCCGCCCGATCGGTGTAACATGTCCGCTCTGTCAGTCCGTCTTGTCATCCTCTGTCAGTCCGTCTGTCAGTCCGGTCTGTCAGTCCGTTGTCAGTCCGTCTGTCACGTCCGTCTGGGTCATCCGGTCTGTCAGTCCGTCTATCAGCTCGTCTGTCAGTCCGTCTGTCAGCTCGTCTGTCCAGTCCGTCTGTCCAGTCCCGTCTGTCAGTCCGTCTGTTCAGCCGTCTGTCAGTCCCGTCTGTCAGTCCGTCTGCAGTCCGTCTGTGGTCCGTCGTCAGTCCCGTCTGTCATTGTCCGTCTGTCCATGTCCGTCTGTATCCGTCTGCTCCAGTCCGTCCGTCTGTCAGCTTCCGTCTGTCAGTTCCGTCTGTCAGACCGTCTGTCAGACCGTCTGTCAGTCCGTCTGTCAGTCCGTCTGTCGGTCCGTCTGTCAGTCCGTCTGTCGGTCCGTCTGTCGGTCCGTCTGTCGGTCCGTCTGTCGGTCCGTCTGTCAGTCCGTCTGTAGCGGCGAATGTGGCTGCGATATCGCGGAGCACGCGGCGATGTCCGCACAGCGCCTCAGGGCGCAATACGAACGGTAGAGTCTCGAGTTGATATTTGGGCTTATGGGCGCGCACATTTATATGGGAGGGTTGCGAGTTGTACATACATGCAATGTCCAGACTGCAGTGACCGGTGATTCGGGATCGTCATGATCGTGACGGTAACTGTAACTGTGACGGTGACCGTGACCGTGACCGTGCATATAGACGGGAACGTCAGGTGACTGAATACGGGTGGATCACAGCATATGGCTCGGCAGACGGAACAGTTGATCCCATGTCCATTTACGTGTCCATTGTCACGTATAATAGCTGAGTGAAAGGCCGTCACAGGTGAAGGCGGCTGGCGGACACAAGACAGGTATAATGGCTGGTCGCCGCCCCGCCCTCGTCCGATCGGGAAGGCGAAGGGACCGACGGAATAACCCAGCCGTCAGGGTCACCGGACACACAGCAGCACAGACAAGGCCAACGAAGCATCCTCTGGTGTATCGCGTCACGTATAACGACAATCTCACACTCTCTGTCATCGTTCACATCTCCACTAACCAGGGGCGTTCACCTGGTGATTCGCCATACCCTGCGGTAGGAGTCCTTTGAGATGGTGTACAGCCCTTCACGCTGTCCTGTCACACCACCAGACAGTGGATTTGTACCCGGTTGTGACGGGGCGAAGGTCGAATCCTGGTTCTAGCCACCACCTGGCACACGGACGCTATGTTTTAACAGTGGCGTTTTTAGCGGACGCGATGCACATACCTTTTTCTTCCTGCTGCAGTAGAGCTGCCACTTTTTCTCCAGCGGCAGCTCCAGCATGGCCGACCGGTTGGCAGCCGTCAGATCGAGCTCCTCCTGCCGGCAGAAAAAATACGAATGTCAGCCGGAACGCCGCGCCAGCAGCAGCATTCTCCCCTCATATGGCAGCCCGGGCGATATTTCTCTTTGTGCTACATTGATACAGTCCTCCACGAAAGATTATCATCTGGACGATGCGTTTATCAATACATTGTACAATGTGTGCCTGCCCGGAGCAGACTATTGTACTGCATTATACAGCTTACAGCACCCACTTCCTAGTGCATGCTTACTTGAACCGGAAGATTCTCATGGTGGTTAGAACCAGGACATCTCACAGATCTGTAGTAACCCAAGCCGTGACATTTCACTGCATATCTCCGTCTTACCTGCGAGGTGCTCTGATACATGTCTATTCGACGAACAGCTAGCCGGAAACGGAACACGGTGCTTCGCGCAGCTGAGCGCATTTCTGCCAACTTACGGCACCTAGCGCAGTCGAGCGCATGTCTGCCTATTTAACTCCGTCCTGCATCCGTGTTCAAGGTGAAGGGTAAGTTAATCGGGCGCCTCATATCGGTCAGAGCGCCTCCGCCCGCACCATCTTCGGAAGGAGAACGTGACTGACGGAATGCGGACGGTTTCAGCAACAGTGAGTCACCGGCCGGTCTCGGGGCCGAGGAGGTAAGCTGCAGTGGGCACTGCAGTAAGCACCCCTCACCCCGTCACCCCCTCACCCTCACCTCATAGGGACACTGGATCGATTACCAGAACCAGCGTGGCCGGCCAGTGAAGCCTGACAGGCAGGAAGGTGGGGGACAGCATGGGCTTCCTCTCACATTCACTCACATACCAAACATGAGGGGGCAGCTGGGAGCGAATACCGCAGCACGTGGCGCCAGCTGTAGAGGACACCACACACGGAACTGCACGGAACTCCGGTGGTATGCCGGAGATGGCTCGCCGTCCCGTCACGTTCCCTCTACAGCCCGAGCACCGTTGACGGACAGGCGAGGGACGGCGGAAGGCCACGCGCTTCAGCGGCACATGTGACGTCATCAGTGGAACACTGGCTGCATTGCAGAGCGCGGCTCGCAGGCCCTGAAGGAATTCGCGTGGCGGCCGGCGGGCCATTGTCGTCGACAGTCGGGCCCGTGTCGCGTCAGTCACGATACTGACTCAAGGTCGACAGACCGCACCAGGCTGGATAGCCGCGGAGGATCGTTCAGCCAGCCGGACTACGTCCAGAGAGAGATGAGAGGCCGGGTTCGGCGCCGTACTTAGCCGAGGATTGACAATGTCTAACGGGACGTGAGCACGAGGCATGCACGCTGACATCATGTAATAGTACCAGTTGGGCGCCATCAGTCTGAACACGGGTGCTCGCGGCTAGAGTGAGCACGGCGTCACGAATTCAGCGTGACTCGTGGTCGTGACGGTAGTGCAGCTTTCCCGGCACGCGCCGTGGTCCAGTCCGGCCGGTCAGAGGGCCGCCGGGCCGGGCGCGGCTCTCTGTCCGCTGACGGTGGCGTTTCTCTCTGCCCAGAGCCCACGAGCCGGCGCCGTACCTGGCGACACGCCGGACCGACCGGTCCCAGCTCGGGATTAATGACGCTGGCGACAGACTCTCTCTGTGGGTCCTGGGCAGGTGAGCCGCGGCACCGTCTCTTCTCTGTCATTCTGGGCAGGTGAAGCGCGGCACCGTCTCTTCTCTGTCATTACTCACCTCCGCACCGCGCGGCTCTATAGCCACTGCCAGGGCTCGCCAGGGCTCGCCAGTCAATAGTCGTCTCGCCAGAGAACGTATCGACGCCAGAGGCCGCGTCAAGTCGCGTCAAGCCGGGTCGAGCCGCATCTCACTGGGCCACGATTCGCTCGACGAGGCGCTTCACCGTGTCGGCCAGTGTCAGGAGAGTCAGACAGGTCGGACGGGTCGGACGGGTCGGACGGGTCGGACGGAACGGCACGCGGAGTTGCCGTGTCGTGACATCTCGTGACGCCTGCTTCGTGACAGCGTCACGCCCGCGCCGCGTCGCCGTGATGGACCGGCGACGGCCGCCTGACACGTCACGGCAATGCGTCACGGAGGGCGTCACAGCCGCCGCCACGGAGGGTGTCACGGCAGGCTGCCGCGGGCGGGTCGGACTGTGACGGATGCGCACCGGCTGCACATCAACACCTGCCACCTCCATCATTATCTCCGTCTCCACCGCCAACTCGGCCGCCGCTTCCACTGCCACTACCGCCGCCGCTGCCGCTGCCGCTGTCGCTACCGCCGCCGCTGCGCTGCCGCTGCCCGCTGCCGCTGCCCGCTGTCCGCTGCCGCTGCCGCTGCCGCTGCCGCCTGCCGCTGCCGCTGCCGCTGCGCTGCCGCTGGCCGCTGCCGGCTGCCCGCGTGCCGCGGCTGCACCGCTGGGCCGGGCGTCTCTGCGTGCGCGGCTGCGTTCCCCCTGGCCGCGGCTGGCCGCGGTGCCTGCTGCCGGCGTGCCCTGCCGCTGCCGCTGGCCGCTGCCGCTGCCGCTGCCGCTGCCGCTGCCGCCTGCCGCCTGCCGCTGCCGCTGCCGCTGCGCTGCGCTGCCGCTGCCGCTGCCGCTGCCGCTTGCCGTGCTCCGCTGCCGCTGCCGGCCTGCCGCTGCCCGTGAGCGCGCGCTGCCGCTGCCGCTGCCGCTGCGGCTGGTCCCGCTGACCGCTGCCGCGCGGGTGGGCCCGCGCGCTGCCGCTGCCGCTGCCGCTGCCCGCTGCCGCGTGGCTGCCGAGCTGCCGTGCCGCTGCACGCTGCCGCCCCGCTGCCGCCGCCGCCGCCGCCGCCCGCCGCCGCCGCCGCCCGCCGCCGCCGCCGCCGCCGCCGCCGCCGCGCCGCCGCCGCCGCCGCCGCCGCCGCCGCCGCCGCCGCCGCCGACCATGCCGCCGCCGCCCGCCCGCGACCGCCGCTGTTCGCTGGCCGCTTGCTCGCTTGCCGTCTATCGCTGCCGCCGTATCGCCTGACTGCGCTGCACATTATCCGCTCTGCCTTCGGAGAACGGTATTGTGCAGCACTGCCGGGCTATGGCGGCGGCGGCGGCGGCGGCGGCGGCGGTGGTGGTGGTGGCGGCGGCGGCGGTGACGCGTGACCCCCGGGGAGGTGTACGGTGATGTATCGCAGTGTGATCGCCACGAGGAGGAGGAGGTGGACTGGAGCGGCCGCTGCCGAGACGCCGGCGGCGCTGCTCGTACCGACCGATGCCGGTGGCGCGACACGGCACTGTGTCGGCAACCAATCGCTGGTCAGACTGGACTCAGAGCGTAGTTCACCGAGGCGTGGTTCACCGAGACATGGGGTCACACGAGACGTGGTTCACCGGAGCACGTGGTTTCACCGAGACGTGGTTGCACCGGAGACGTGGTTCACCGAGACGTTGGGTTCACCGAGACGTGGTTTCACCGATATGTGGTTTACCGAGATGTGGTTCCACCGAGAACATGAGTCACCAAGACGTTGGTTCACAGGAGGACGTGGTCACCGAGACGTGAATCACCGAGATGTGGTTCACCGAGACATGAGTCACCGAGACGTGGTTCACCGAGACGTGGGTCACCGAGACATGGTTCCAGGAGTGACGGTGGAAAACTCGGCAAATGTCCTGATAGGTTATAGTCTGATGCCAATCGCGGCGTTACCGATTCAAGGATTCAGGATAATAAAGCAGCCAGAGGGGAAGCTATCGCAGAGGATCAGACTACTAGATCAGGCCGACATCAGATCTGACTCATGACAGGTGAATATGCAAGACGAGAGTTACCGGGAACCAGTGCCTTCCCGGTACTCCACCCCGCCAGGTTCCAGCTCACGCTAGCACACCAGAAACAGGATCGTCCTCGATTCTCTGCACCCTTCCCGTCCGTCAGGAAACCTCAGCGAACCCACACTGTGTCCCTTTGCTCCAAGCGTATACAATGATTGCGAATGAAATAACAATACTCGGTATTCCCTATCGCATATAGCAATAACAATAACACACTATGGCATCGAGCACCTCCCAAGTCTCAGACACCCTCCGGTGGATTTGCTGACGTACCAGGACCTCCAGGAACTTGGCCTCCACCTCCTCGGCCCGCGGCATCGGCTGGGTAGGCGTCAGCATCTGCAGGTTCAGCGCGTCGCCCGTCTTGCTGACGCAGTACGTGATCTCCGGAGGTTCGTCCTTCTGTGGGCCACACGAGGGTGGGGGCGTCAGTGATAAGGGCGATGATAGACCGGGGCTATCAATGACCGGGAGAGGTAATAAACGGAGACACATGATGTCCACTCCACACAAGGGGTGGAGTGACTGGACACCACGTGTCCACCACTCCACACTCCACACAAGGGGTATACCGTATACCGTATACGTCATCGTCAGGGGAGTGGTTATAGGACCTGATGTCCACGCAGGGGACATGTCAGTGCGAGGGACCAGGGAGAGGAGACAGACATGAGGCAGGGACAGGTCAGTGACACTGAGGGGGTAGACGTGACGTCACGGAGAGGTGATTGTCGCTATATGGTGGGGCAGTAGTGACGTTTGTATATACCCGAGAGAGGTGACACAGTTCTGGCAGTGCCAGTGACGGGCAGAGGTGAGTGAGAGACAACGGCGTGAGCGCGGTCCGGGAAAGGCTCACTATCGACATCGTCGGGGATACTATAATTACGTGGTCCGTGGAGAGGTTTCACTATGTGTCGGGGGAGTACCTAGTGACGTGGTCCGGGGGAAAGGTTCACAATGTGTCGGGGGAGTATCTAGTGACGTGTGTCCAGGGAGAGGCGACACGGACGTGTCAGTCAGACGGGCAGAGGTGGGTGAATAGGTGGGGATGTCAGATGTCCGGGTTGACCGCAGTTGCAGAGTGTAGCCAGCGCCCGCGGTCAGTGAGGGCGCACCAATAAGGCTATCACTAGCAAAGGGGGAATATTTAATGTTACTGGTCCTCGAGTAGCTCTACTGGGAATGTAAGGTAAAGCTGTGGGGGACAGTTGGGGTAGGTGTTCACTCCAGAGTGGTTGTTGATAAATGGCCAGCGTCAATGATGCAAGTAGGAGCTGAGCACATGAGGCGACAATGCCGGCACGGTTACATAAGCATGTCACGATTTCGTCAACAGCACCTAATGGCTCAAGGTCAGCTACCGTATATCGATCGGCAAAAGGTCGCGATATATAAGCGGCGACAAATATGAATGGCACAGCATGATACGGCACTAGTCACCCGAATATTTTACCCCTGTGTGGGTAGTTGTACGTGATGACGTATTTAAATCTTCCGCAGAGTCAGAATAAATTAAATACAAAAGCGAAAAGGTTGATGCGCCTACAGGTATAAGGAGACCCAATGTTTAAAAATGATAATCACCAGCTCAGCAAATATCGAAATTATTGCTTACATCTACTGAGGGGCGTAAGCTAGTATTCTTCGAGAAATACCACACCAATTGCACACCATCTTGCTTCCACGCCAACAAGTGGAAAGTATACAACGATCTGCGAGTCGCCGGACCAATCAGTCCTTCAGACGACCCATGAACATTTCCAAACGTCTTCTTTCGAGCCTCAGCATCACGTTTCAACCCCTCAATCAAACGTCCCCATTAAAGCGTCCGTCTGCCTTCTCGACCCGCCGACAGCTCTTCCCATACAGCCGCTAATCCTGACGAAGCGGTTCTGGTTGGAGGACTCATTTGAGCCCGGGTACCGTATACCCGGCCGAGTGATGCCAGCTACAGCCGCTAATCCTGACGAAAGGCTTACTGGCAGATGGAGACGCAACTTGAGCCCGGGGTACCGGTAATACCGGCGAGTGATGCCAGTACAGCCCTAATCCTGACGAAGCTTCTGGCTGAGACTGCCATTGAGCACCCGGGTACCGTTATACCGGCGACTAGGTGCCCAGTACAGCCGCTATCCTGACGAAGGGTTCTGGTTGGAGACTGCCACTTGCAGCCCGGGTTACCGTTATACCCGGGCGAACTGGTGCCAGTACAGCCGCTAATCCGTGACGGAAGGCATTTCTGGCTGAGACTGCCATTGAGCCCGGGTACCCGTATTACCGCGGACTGGGTGCCAGTTACAGCCGCTAATCCTGACGAAGGGTTCTGGTTGGAGAACTTGCCATGAGCCCGGGGTTACCGTATACCGGCGAGTGAGCCAGTACAGCCGCTAATCCTGACGAAGGCCTTCTGGCTGGAGACTGCCATTGATCCCGCGGGACCGTATACGCGGCGGACTTGGTGGCGACCGGCAGCGCCCGACCCTAACTGCGTTCTGGCGCTTTACTCCAGCGAGGACACCAGTGAGAGACCTGAGACTGCGCCCTGGGATGGCCGTGTTCGACCCCCGCAGGGTGGAACCAGAGAAACGGAACCCAGACGCGTCCACGAGGTCACGTCGGGCATAACATGTCAAACATGATGGTACACATAAGGCCGGTGTGTGTTTCTCGAGAGAGATTCGACGATGAAAGCAGAACGTCAGGTTTTAGTGTCGTTGCTCAATCAATCTGTTATTTCACAGCATGAGCGTTTAACAGCCTCGTGAAACACGGTGTGAAGGCCAAGAACAGTTTGATGGTGATCACGATTGTGTCGTGCAAAAGCGAATGATGTCATCTGATCCATATGACTTTGTCCAGCTAAATATAGCGATATGTCACTGAGCTTCTTTGACGTGGAGCTGCTAATTAAGCGAAACGGTCGCTGCAGGGGAAGGAAACTGGCGTCCGATCAGCACCTGATCAGTTTACCGGCATTTCAGCCACCGCCGCCGCCGCCGCCGCCGCCGCCTCTCTCGTCCTGTGTGCCGTGAGTGGCTCACACATGAATCAGACCAGGTGGCCCGCCGCAAGATAAGGTGTCGAGCGCCGCACCTCGTGCAGCAGATAAGCGGACACTCAGCCGTGGCGCCGCCGCCGTGCCGCAGCCGGCCACCGCGGCCACCGATCGCTACCGTCGCCGCGCGGGCAGCCAGCCGCCGGTCCTGGCAGGCGCCATGGTCCGGGCGGTCGCCGGGGTCCTGTCGACGTGGCGCGGATCGCCGGCGGGCGGCGATTGATCCGTCACGGCTATCTGCCGGCCGGCGCTGACGTGCGGCGCACCTCGCTCGTCGTAACGGCGCGGTCGGTGACACCTGGCGACGTTACGATGCCGTTACGGCATCGGGCGGCCGTCTCGCCGCGATAAACAAGCCGCCGGAGGATAAAGCTGTCGGCATCGAGCAGCGACACTGAGATGACTGCGGCCGACCGGCCGCCGGCGGCCTAATCTACACGTCAGCCGTGGCCTCGCCGGCGTTACTAACAATCGGCGGCGCGGCATGTCGCAAATTGAGCCGTCACGGCGACCTTCCCTATGAGTTGTATCGTAAAATAGCCCTTAATCTTGATCTCAGCTGAGCGGCCGGCGCGGCTGGGATGATATTAATTGGCCAGGTGGCGGCCGCTATAAACACTGATCGCCAGAGCCGCCTGACCCGCTCCCCGGCGGGCCGCCGAGAGGGGGGACCATCCGTCTGGGGCAGCGCGCGCCGCTGCCACCCCTCATCCTCCTCTCTGCTGACAAATGGTCACAGCGCCGCACGCCGCGGATGAATGTTATCGGCATCGGGCGTTAGCCTTTAGCGGCGGTGGCGGGCGGCCGTATCGGGGTGGTGATCGGGCGGCGCGACCCACGGCCGGCCCGCGCCGGG
The DNA here is from genome assembly GCA_014673585.1 of Semibalanus balanoides. Classification (NCBI taxonomy): domain Eukaryota; kingdom Metazoa; phylum Arthropoda; class Thecostraca; order Balanomorpha; family Balanidae; genus Semibalanus; species Semibalanus balanoides. Next base: position 52,914 of record VOPJ01011258.1, read on the forward strand.
AGACCGATCCACAGCGGTCTACAGCAGCTGAGCGGCCGAGCTGCTCGACGGCAGGTCACAGGACAGCGCGCGGGGCGGCCGGGCGGGGCGGCGCCGGCGGTCACGCCGCGGCCGCTCTCCGTCAGGATTACAGCGGCGACGCGACGCGAACGGCCGCCATGGACGCGGGCCGTGGGCGCGCCGACGGCGCAGCGCCGCCGCGCCGCTTTGTCGCCGCCGCCCGCCATAAAGTGCCGTGTAATACACGGCGGCGATAGCGGCCGAGTCGAGCTGAGCTCCATCTGATACCGGGAGTCGGCCGGAACGGGACGGGCTGGGTCGGGTCGAGTATTTGCGACGCGGCGAGCGGCGACAGCGCGAGCGCGCGGGCGCGGCGCCGGACCTCTGTGGGCGCGGGTGCATGAGAGACCGTCAAATCCGCGCCGGAGACTCCGCGCCGGGAGGACACGCTGGAACGCAGGGAATCAGAGTCCGCCGCCCTTTGTGCTCGGTCTCCGTGACCCGACATTAAAGCGGGGAACTTCATGCTCCCCCAAAGTTCCAGCGATGTATCAAGGTACCACCCCAGTGCACTCACCAGGAGAGACGAGTTATACCCACCCACGGCTAGGGGACCGCAATGCACCAGGGATTGGTGACGGGCATTGTGCTGACCATGTCGCCCATCAGGCTCACCGATCACGCGCAGCTTTCCCAGGCTCAGTTAGTGAGCGCACGCTTACAGTCTCCGGCCTGTGCGCTACCACTCTGGGTTGTTATCCGGTACATTTCCGCTGTTTAACTCTCGCAACGGCCAAGCGGGTGCAGTCGCTGGATCAGCGTCCTGTTGCTGGCGGCACTGAAGTCGGAGCTAGGTGCTGGGCTAGGCTATTACACCCGTCTGCCTCTGATTAGTCACTGAGTTGTTACTGTGTAAAGGCCAATGCGAAAATCACCGGCGGTTAGCGGCAAACGCTGAAGTCACTTGTGTTAGTGTCCCTTGCTAGCAAATGCATGCTCACTGGTAAACTCTGATACCGAACGCTGGTGTAGTTTTGGTTTATCATTCCTATAAATACCAATGGCAGTTTCTGTGTTAGTCTCCCATGCGAGTCAGTTATGTCAGTCCACATGTGCTAAGGCCGTCGCAGGCCAGGCATTATAGTCCACTGGCGTAGAGTCTGTTTCGGAGGTCAAGGACGTTTGCGCTCTGCGCGCGAAGCGCCAACGTCAACTGAGAGCGTACCCTTGAACGCCGCTGGCGTGTTTCACCCGGCCGAAAGTTGCCGCGCGGACTGCTCGGAGCTGTTTTACATTTGGTTGAAAAGCCAGGCATTGCAATATATTTTAGCACAAAAGTCCGCACTCAAAGCAAAAGTCCCTGCTCGTACCCAACACCAATCACCCAGTTGCGTAACTCCAGTCAAGCTTAGTTTAATTAATTATTAAAAGGTTCCTCCCTGGTTTATAACACTCCGCACAGCCATCCCATCTGGGTTTTATTTGGCCACGGATGACGGCTGCTTGCTGCACTTCCAGACCACGAGGCAAACAGAACAGGAACGTAATAACGTCGCGAAAAGTGTGTGTGTGTGTGGGGGGGCAAGCAAAACTTTGATCTCATCTTGAGAGAAACGCAACTCGCCTAGATAATATTTATTGGCAGATGTGGTCTCTTCTCGTCTTATAGGCGAACCATTTGCCATCACAAGCTTTTCTCTTTAATTATTAGAACCGGTTTTAGCAACAAAAAATGGTCGAAAGTGAGGGGCTCATGGCCACCATCCCCCCGGCTCCCTCTTGCTACACCTATTAATCAGAAGTCAGAACATTTGGAGGAATCCGAGGGCCACCTTCACCCTTCAGCGTGGCTGCACCACCGACCTACATCCGAAACAAGGTTATAGGCGTTTTATTGAAGTCACGCCGCTTTGTCTGGTTACCCGTCATTCGCCCTTCAACCTCTACGCGCGGAAACGGCGCCCCCCATCGGCACCCGCACCTACGTCTCGCCCACCGCCCCGGGCCGTGAGCGTTAAAAGCGAAACTATTCGTTTAGGCTGCGACTGAAGTAGCATTAGAGACCGCCCAGTCTCGGCCGCATTGCCCTCGCGTCCGATTATATGACCGGGAACTCTGCATTTCCGATGGCGCGAGAGATTGACCCCGACCTACTCCCTGAGAGTGCCATGCGAGATACACAGGCGAACCGGGACTTTCCGCATATCGAGCTACGGTTACGGCTCACGTCTTGAGTTTCTATGGAGATGGTAATCATATGCAGCCGGTGTGTATAACCGCACACCTAGACGACGTCTCCGGAATCGACGCCAAAGGCCCGGGAGACTCATCGCCAACCTCACGTTACTTGTCATGCGCACTACTTTAATAAAGACGTTGCGTAAACACGCTACCACCGAAGACGTCTTACATTCTTATTTGCGACACGCTGCTAGCCTAACCGCAACGCCCCGCGCTAGCAATGTCTCGTATGGTGTCAACACGGGAAGAGACCCAATTCACCTACCGCCTGCGCCTCTACTAGGCTTTTCGCCAAGCGTCTTATTCTCTGCAGTACACAGAGCGGGCTCGCTTGAGCTGCCGGGCGAAGACCTTTCTCCGTCTCCAGGCGCCGATCTAGCCTCCTCCGATCAGTGCCCGCGGGGATCTTTGCATCACAGCGAACCGTGCCCTCACAGCCCAGCAATCGCGAAGACCCGTCCGGGCCGCCGCCCACCAGAGCGCGCCGGCCGTCGTGGCCGCTCAAGCCCGAGGGTTCGAAATACAGACCCATTCAAATGTCCAGCCGCACGTTCACGGACCCTGAGACATGACGGTGCCGGCGCTGAGAACATGCCCGGTTGCCTTCATCGCCTGGCCCGCCGCTCGGGCAGCCGCTGCCGTCGTCCTTCCTCCCCCGGCGAATCAAGGATGATTAACAGCCGTCTCCCGCCCGGCAGAAAGTGGGCAGCCGCTTGCGTGTCACGCAGCGCCCCACTCACTCCCTCGCAGCGCGGCCGGCCGATGCGCGTGGCCGGAGCGGGCTGCACGCGCCGCTGCGGGCTGGCTGTGGTGGTTAGAGTCAGCGGCAGACAGCGTCCCCTCCGACTGTGGCTCGGTTCCAGCCACGACCGTGTGCTGGCCGCACGGTCCAGACGGCCCACTTCACGGGCATAGCCGAGTGCATGGCTGGAAAGCCGGCACGGAGTCGCGCTCGGCGGTGACCGGCGGACCGGACGAACAAAGGCGGACGGCGCCGGGCCGGCCGAAAAAGGGTCGAGCGGGCAGAATCGGTGGCCGGCCGTGTCCCCGGCCGTGTCGGGTGGCACACCCGGTCCGCTGGGAAACAGAGGGCCTCTCTCAGCGGCACGGCTGCGACCCGTTATGTGCGCGGCGTGGCGAAACGCCCATCGTTTCAACTCCGCCTCGCCGCCGGAATGGGCGCAGTGGCCGATTTGGCCTCTGGGTCTGTGTGCGTCTTTGTGGGAGGGGCTCACGTGTTATGTCTCACGTGCGGATCTGATGGGCTGCGGCGGAAAATATCCGCCGCGCGAGTCTTAATGTCTTCGCTGCGCGTCTACCCGATCATTAGTGTCTATTGCATTCAGGATTGATGAGGCCTATCTCGGTTTTGAATTAGAAGCCCGCAAAGTGCAACGTGACTGACCAATACTCCGAATAATGTTTGTTTAATCAGGCTGGCTTCCTTCCCAGTAACTGATAATAAATGATCTCAGGCGTGGGCGTGGATGGTCACGTTTTAGAGAGAAATCATAGGTGTGGTCACACCTGGGCATTGAAATTACCTTCTCAGGCACTTTGAGTTAAGGTCAACGTGTTAATTTGTTCAATACATGTCAACTGTGATGACGTCGGCTCACGAAGCCTATTTAATCACCGGAAATATGTTGTAGTTTGAATGGACTGGAACCAGGCGAAAGGAAAGGCGTGCCCAATTAAAATGCTTTATTACATCGCATGAATATGCCCAATCAATGAAACACAAATCGGCTATGAGTATGAGCTGTTTTTGACTGATGCCGAGACTGCATGCCGGAAGAGCCTCCATGTGTGCCCAATCGATCACGGCGCCATAACGTGTCGCTATAGTGCTTGTCCTTGATTTACGCCCTTCGCTTTCACTGCAATACCTGGCTCTGGCTGGCTGGTCAATATGAGATAACCGACTGCTAAGTGAATGGGCAGCTTAAGCGCCCCCGCCTCGCCTATGCTGTGCCCGAATTTAGATGATATCATCCCCCGCTGGTGAAACAAACCCGACGCTTAACGACCCAAACTGGGCGAACCTTCGAGTCGGCAGCTCCCGCGCCGACCACGTTTGTCTTTACTGCTTCCCATCGCCGGCAGATGCTTCGAGCTGTTAGCCTGACTGGAATATAAAGCAGCCGCAATGCCCGTACGGCACACGAGCGCAGTAATTAATCTAGTTCCAAGTTCACAGGCACAGTCGTGCTGTGCATGGCACAGTACAGCTCGATAGAGACGTGCAACCCGGCGGGCACGGTCCTCCCACGCCCTTTCATCTCTGTTGTTTAAGTGCAGCGCGCCCGCATTGTCATCGTGTCGCCGCAATATTGGTCTGCCCTATTAAATTAATTGAGAACCCACACCACACAACCGGCAAATATCATCGCGGGTAAATTCTCCGCAAGCGAGAAGTGCATGCATGACGAGAAATGCAGAAATGAGCATGACTGGGCTAGGGAAGTTGCAACTGCCACTGCCAGAGAGGGCAGACATAGCTGGTCGGGTGGTGCGAGAGAACACAGCAAACGAGCACACAGCCGCTCGGCAAGTTATCCGACGACTGGACCGCCAACTTGCGCAGACAATGGAGGGGAGAGAGGCTGGGCGAGAGAAACCATCTCGCGCCCGGGGAAGACCAGCCTCAGACTGGTATCGCCCGGGGAAGACCAGGCTGTGACCGGTGCGGTCGCTCCTGGCGCGGCGATATAACCGCTTCATTAGCGCAACAATACGATGCCGCACCCGTCATTAGCGCCACACCGCCACTTTACGCGCCGCCGCGCCACTTTTGTCATCACCGCGGCGCAGTTGTCTGATTCACCTGTGTCAGCGCGACCATCACCAGCTGGCATTGTGTAGGGAGAGGGAAAGACTCCAATATAGCACCATTGGTCGCCGTGGGCTCCCTGCTAGTGTTCCCTGCAGGAGCGCGGTCACCGGTGTTAACGTCGTATGCAACGCTGTAGTATGTGAATGTTGTATATACTGCTCCCCCAAAACGTCCCCCCGCCCCGCTCTCCCTGTGCTTGCCCGTCTCTAACCCCCGTTCTCCCTGTGTTTGCCCGTCTCTAACCCCGCGTTCTCCTCGTGTTGCAGCGCTCGGCTTCCCTCCTCAGTCAGCCTCTCCGGGGCCGGGGACGTGCACCACAGCGTGTTCTCCAACCTGCCGCCCTCTGACGGTCAGCAGCCCTCCAGCAAGGCGGCGGCCGAGGCGCGCCGGAAAAAGTCTCACCGCTGCGACTACTCCGGCTGCGGCAAGGTCTACACCAAGAGCTCACACCTCAAGGCGCACAAGCGGACACACACAGGTAAAAATAGTAGTAATACATTGTATCTGGTATCTGGTAGGCGGCGCGGGGAAGATGGAACGGGGTCTGGTGTAAGTGGGGAGAAGAGCAGTGTATGTGAGGAGGAGAGGAGCCCCATGAATTAAGGTCTAAGCCAGCCAAGCATGATTGGAAGGTTTGAGGGCGGCTCGGCGGTTAGGGAGTTATCTGGGGGATGCCGAAAGTAGCAGATTCAAATGAGGCGTTTAAGGCGTGAAATGAGTGGCACTGCTGTTACGAATGGAGCTTCTTTGTGCAGCACGAGGTGATTGAGTGGACCACTGCGCTTAGCAAAACCGCTTGAGAGTTTTCCAAGTCTCATCTTGCATTCATAGAAACTGTTATGAATGCAGTCGTGACTTGTTGAAGCAATGCAACGTCTTAGATAGCTGGGAAAGCGGTTCAATGTGAAATATGGTTGAAGTTTGTCCTTATATTATAACCGTGTTTTCTGCATCAAAACTGTCAGCGGTCAGTGGGTACCCAAAGCAGTTCGCACACGATGCTAAAACTATGGTGCAACCCTGCATGGCCTTTGACCAGCGAAACGCCGTGACCGAAATTAAATCAGCCGACAGTCTGCTTTATGAAGCCGGGCTAATTCGACTGCCATTGTTCGAGTGCGGCCAATCAGCCATAACTGATAACTGTGCAAGAGGCCGCTAAAACCCGGCGATTGCACGCATCAGGTGCAATTAGCCTGCTGTTACGATACCGATTTTATTGGCTGTGCCAATTGTGGGGCGTGCCATTTTCCCTCTCGTCTATCGGAATTCTCGGAAGTGGGGGAGCTGACTCGTATAGTGGGAGGTAACGCCCAGATGCTTAGATCGTAAGTGATACGCCACGAATGGCGTGGAGCATCACGAATCCGTAGTTGAGCTAGCAGCTTTTATCGACCGACGGCTGCATTGTCTCGCTGTGTGATTGTCTCGCTCAGGGCAATTGTGTTGCTCAGTGCAAAGTGCCGGGGCATGGGTTTTATGATGATTAGCTGCTCCTCGCCCGGCGCCGTCCCGTGCTGACCCTGTGCTCTCTCTCTCTCCGTTCTAGGTGAGAAGCCTTACGAGTGCACGTGGGAGGGCTGCAACTGGAAATTCGCGCGGTCCGACGAGCTCACGCGGCACTACCGGAAACACACTGGACAGAAGCCGTTCCGGTGTACGCAGTGCAACCGCTCCTTCTCGCGCTCCGACCACCTATCGCTTCACGCGCGGCGACATGTGTGATGCTAGTGACACCTGTGGACGGACGACCGAACTTCAGTGTTGCCGTCCCGCCGCCGAGTGGCGCCACCGAGCGCAGGGACGCATCGCCGCCCGGCGGCCCCTTGTGAAGTGAAGAGTGATTCGGCGCCTGTCGCGACACAGGCCACGCGCGCGTCACGTGCTCACGAATGAGTGTGACGTCATTTGATTTTGTCAAATGGTACAAAGATCCAGTGTCCATTGGGAGAAGGCCCAGTAACTTAATGCGCTCCGTCTGGCTCTCGAGTGAACCGACTGCTGGCCCTCGAGCGACCCGACTTCATATTGACACCACCGGTATGGACGTATCGCGAACGTTGGCGTGTGCACACAAAATAGTAAATATGTACATTACTAATTTATACATGCGCGCCTACCGGTGCTCGTCAGGTGCTTAAAGCATTCTTACAGGGTTGTGAACATTTTGGTCTCAAGATGAATTCCGCGAAAAGGAGTTGTAGTTGGAGACGCTTACTGACCCCTCGAGAGGTGCCTCACTATTCAGTCCACAACACAGGCAGACTTCGACTCTATCCTATGTAGCTCCATATTTCCTCCTGCACAATCCTCAACGAGTCACCTGAGTGATAGTGTTCCAGGACTGGCCTCGTCTTCCTCACCTACTGCAAACAACTTTTCCAGAGGCTTTCAACCGGTCACAAAGCGGCAGAAAATTGTCAAACTGTTCGCGTCAGTGGGTGCCCGCGTCCACGCAGCTGCGACCTGCCGGGTTTGAAAATCTGCACCTCTCCGGGCCACCGGTCCGCGTCCGTGTGAGAAGTTAGCTGTCTTTCGAGCCGCGGCCGCCGCCGTCCTCAGAGCGTGCCTTACCACTCTGTGTCTGTCTTATTCTGTGGCGAGTAGGTGCCGCAGAGGCGCCTTTCGCCTGTCCCGCGCTCTCGCCCTCAGACGAGGAGCGTCGCCTTAAGCGGTACCTGAAGATGCCTTATTCCCTGAACAACTTGAGACCAATCCTGTGCCAAGTCATAATTGTTATATTTTTGTATGCGTAGATGACTGTGCCTCGTGCGTGGGCTGACTTTGTACATTCCATATTGTATAGTGCAAAATATATAAACCATATATTGTATCAAACGAGTTGTTTCAATGGAGAGTGAGTGAAGGTCCAGCAGCGCCAAACGCGGCAAAAGTACACACACCGCATAATGCGATTCGGTGAAGCTTATTCACGGGGTAATAATACGCTGTTTGCATCGAATTTCTATAATTATCAAGAAGTATATGTTGGATAAGTTTATGTCTTCGTCTCTCGTCACTGCTTGCATGAGTGTACAATGTACATTGTGCATACATTTTCATCTTGGTTTGTTTTAATTTTCGGCGGCTCTGCTAATAGTTTAAAGAGCAACTATATCGTGAGGCGACAATGTGATTGGACGAAGTCATGCACCGATAATAATTGAAACGTAATCAAGAAGGTAGCATTAAAGTAATATATCTTAACTTTAAGCTTAATGACAATTTATCATAAATACTAGTTTTGTAAGAAAGGCTGCACAGTTATACACAAATTAATAACAACTGACAACTATGTTAAGACTTAAGACTGATCGAAAATAAATCCTAGCAATGCAGGCTGCTGTCCAATTTGTTTAATAACTGCATTTATTTGCTTGTTCCATGATATTGTATCATTAGCAGGCCATATTCCTACTGCCCCCGACCATTCCGGCCCTGGGTATTGGATTTATTACCCATGAACGCACCCAACGAACAGGGTTGCGCGGTCACGAGTTACGATGACGTAATCATGAGTTAGCGCTCGCTATCGCAAACGCCTTATCATCAACAGCGAACACGACTCTGGATGCATGGTACTTCTGATTCAGAAGCAACCGAGTTGCAAAACCGTCGGGTCCCACGCACATAACTCAATCGCGGCTGCTGTATGTTTAGTTTATGAGCTACTCCGAGCCAGCGGAGTTGCATGGTAACGCATTGTACCTATCGTATTAGACGACGTTAAACACTGATATGATTGAAGGATATATAAAGCAACATGAGTCCGGCAAATAATATAATGGGATAATCGAACTCATAATTTATGATTTATGTAAGGTTATGTATGACATGTATTATGTAATGACACCGATGACGAATTGGTTCTTATGTTTCAACTGTAAAATATGAACTAGATTAAAGGGACACTGCCACTTTAAAGGGAATAGGTCACCTTGAAAGTTGTCTTGAACTTTGGCTACATGGAGTATTTTGAGTTAAAAAAACGAACATGGCATTTGTCTGGACGATAGATGGATATCCGTCGAATACTGGACTGGACATGTTTCTCTTTTCTCCTTCATGACATAAGTGCAACCCCTTCATGACCATAGGCGGCGGAACGGGGAGGGGTTACCGGGGCATCGTGCCTACTTTAATTTGCAAGATGGCACCCATATCAATGTGCCCCCCTTAAACTTGGTATGGCTACGGTTAATGATTTAGGTCTTATTATCAATTTTTGGAAACACATGTGTAGCATATAAATCGGATGGCTGTTATGAGCTCATTATTTATATTGTATATGTTTTTAGAAGTTACATTTAAATAGCTTATTATGCTCATGATAACGCAGAAAAGATCGAAGTACAAATACAAATAATTTAAGAACTAATATTCCGCCTTGCGACTTCATGATCACTCACGTTCCGCTGCCATCTTTGCATATAAATCTGGGGTTTTCGACTCTTAACAGTTCCAAAACTGTTAAAAAACACATTTGTGAGTGTTATAATGTCATGAATATTTACGAGCGTGATAATCCTCGCGGGAAAACGATACATGTTTGCAAAATCGTAGAAAATCTAGTTTTTAAGTTGCCGCCCTCGGAGGACACCCTGCCGCCCTCAGAACGCATTATGCCGCCCTCTGAAGGCATTATGCTGCCCTTGGAAGGCACCATGCCGCCTTCGGAAAACATATTGCCTCTTGCCGCCCTCGAGACATTTTTCGCCCACAGAGTGCATTATGCCGCCCTCAGAAGATGTCTTGTCGCCATCGGAAGGCATCATGCCGCCCTCAAAGCACATTATGCTGCCTCCAAACCACAATATGCCGCCCTCGCAAGGCACTTTACCGCCCTCAGAACGCATCATATCCCTCTTGGAAGGCAGCATGCTGCCCTCGGAAGGCATCTTGCTGCCCTCAAAGCATTGTATTCCGCCCTCGGAAGGCATAATGTCGCCCTCGGAAAGCATAATGCCGCAATCGGAACGCATCATGTCGCTCTTAGAAGGCATCATTCCGCCCTCGGAAGACATGTTTTATATCTGCCGCCCTCGGAAGGCATCTTGCTGCCCTCAGAGCGCATTATGTTGCCTCGGAAGGCACCCTGCCGGCCTTAGGGCGCATTACGCCGCCCTAAAAAACATGCTGCCATCGGAAAACATATTGCCGCCCTCGGAAATTTTTTGACGCCCTAGGAAAACATCTTACCGACCTCGGAAGACACTTTGCCGCTCAGGGATCAGAGAATACAAAAATTATGTGAATCTTGTGATCATGTGAACCTACGTAAATTGTAAATCCAGGGGAGTCGCCGACGGCGGGGTGGGGATCCGCACTCCACCCCCACCTCCACCCCCCCCCCAACTCTCCAGAAAGATGGGGATTGACTCCCCACACACACACACACTTTTTAAGGGGAAAGTTAACGACTGGTCTTAAAAATTGCCTTTGAAGCAGTCAAAATCCAATTACCCACGGTCAAAAACAGGTAAATTTCGAGCCGCCTCGCGGCATGACACAAGTTTCGCGATTGCTTATACAAATTTGTAAAGTGGTCTTATGAATTCCATTTTGCGTCTGGCAGAGGCTCTCCTTGACGGTAATTCCTGGCCAAAGGGCCCATTCCCTTTTTTTAAATACTAACTTTCCGAAGCGGGCTACATGTTAAGCGAGCTAGCCTGCCGAGTTCCAAAAAAGGCGACACGAACGCAAAGTCGCGGACACCGGCACCCGGAAACTGCTCCAGTGGTGCTTAGCTTGCTGGACCGAAGAGCTAATAATGGGGACCAGACCAGGACCATCTCCCCTAGTCATCTTCCACCAGGCTCCCCAGATCCACAGGGACCGTTTATGCGCGGAAAAGTTGTTCTGCCTCTTGATGCTTTCAAACCAATGGCACTATTACCAGTTGTTTGTTACAGTTCGGTACATATATGCATAGGCGTAGGAGCCTATGGGCCAGAGGGCAACTGCCCCCCAAACATTTTCGGATTTTAACATTACGCCTACGGACGTTGCATGGAAAAAGAATCGACTTCAAAATGCATTTTGCCCCCCCCCCCCCCAACTTCAAATGAGTTCCTACGCCCCTGCATATATGTATACTAGGTTACTGGGTACACTGGTAATGTTATTATTATCATATGCACTGTTGAGTACTGGCTTCCACTGGTCATCGTGATTTACGATCTGAAACTGATGTACATTAAAAACTACCTTCATTTCAATATGTTTCATCTTACCGAGCTGTGCAACCAGGATTTGGGCTACCCAAGGCTTGGCTCCAATTACGGTCTGGTTCCATTATGAAAATGTCGTTCTCCACGATCTAAAATTGCCATTTTCCCGTCACTTTGCAATGTCGCATCGGTGGCCATCGTCATATCGAAGCCATCGTTATCGTCTTCGGTACGTCATAACGCTAAATTGAATAAATTACATTTTTAGCTTATTTTCCTCTACAAGGCCTACCAATATTTTTAGTTTTATCAAGTAAACTCGAAAAAATTCGCGCCTCTTCTCGGTGCCAAATAACTGAAGTACCTACAATAACATGGAAATTCATTTTAAAAATGCCCCAAAGGCTTGAATAAACGCAGAAATATCAGGGAACATTTTTCGTCAATCAGCCCCAACCCCCACTGACAATTTATCTGTGACACCCCTGCGAGTTGGGGATAAACGTTAAACGTTATTATTACTTATATGTGAAATGCTAGGGATTTTTTTCCGAACTAAATTAAGCTCAAATACCAAAATAAGGTGACCAGCACAAATCCACGAAAAAGGGGGTACCTTTTTTCCGCAAAAAGATGGCTCCACCCCAAATAAAAACGACGGGCTTTGATCCGCCAGTGCCCGATGGTACCGCTAACAATACCCCCCCCCCCCCCCGTCAACGATTTTTTCGCTGACGAAACGAACACAATTTTGCCCCGAACGCTTTTGCCCCGAAACGAAAACCTTGAAAAGCCTAGATCCGTCCAGTGGAAATCCCCCCAGTGAATTCCTTAGAAAAGGCCTTTAGATCAACAACACCAGTCCAATCTATCATTCCTGATGTGTGCGCCTCCAGAAACATGACAAATGTCAGCGATCTGTTGGAAACCATCAGCCAGGCTGTCCAGGTGATCAAAAGACAACAAAAAATAATCAAATAAAACTAATCTAAAAAGCTATCCAGGTAGCGGCAGCAGCACATCACACCTACAGTAGCGACATCTATACGCTTAGTTTCAAGCCTGTCCGCCAGTTGTCGCTAACAGCATTTGGTCGTTCTGCCGGCTGAAGGGTCGGGCTAGCGACCCGTCACCCGAGGGATTCTTAGCCTGAGCCAGCCGTCTAAGGCAGGGCACTGTGTCACTGTCTAAACAAGTTGCAGACACAGACCATAGTGCACTCAACATGTCATAATTGAGATAATCCCCGACACTGACCAACTTATCTGAAATAATCGGAGGTGACCAGTAGAAGGAATGAATACCTATATCGGTATGCTGCTACCTGGTGCAGTGAGGTTCGTGTACTCAGGAGTCAGGCGTGTACCTTCGAACTCACCAATTGTACCTTATGATAGGACGATCACACGGGTAAAATGTTTCCGAGGTAACGGATATGGTTTGGCCGCTAGAGCACTGGAAACAATCCGGATTGATAGCGTGCCTGTCAATCTCCTTCAAACTCACTGCAATCGTACCTTATGATGTGCATAGGCGTACCCGAGAGGGGGGCAAAAGGGACAATGTCCCCTCCCCCTCTGAAGGTCCGTGCGTGCCCCATCGACTTTTGTGCCCCCTTTGTAAATAGGGCCAAAGGGTCTTTTTTCCAAAGATGTTTCACAGACATTTACAAAGAAAGAGCATCTGATTCTGGGGATTAATGGATGAACGGCCAGGGCTCCTGGACTGACGGCTGGACCCATGGACATTTAGCCAGGCCCCCTGCAAAGGGCCTCTTACAGGTGGCCTGGATAAATGTTCATGGGTACAGCCGTCACTCCAGGAGCCATGGCCGTTCATCCATGAATCCCCAGATGTTCTTTCTTTGGAAATGTCTGTGAAGCATCTTGGGAAAAAAAGGACCTTCGGAGGTAGGTTGACCAAAAATAGGGTAGGTAGGTTGACCAATCGATTTGTATACAAATCGATTGGTCAACCTACCTACCCCATTTTTTAACTCACCAGATTTGCGAAATTTTTGTTTTGAGGGGGGACATTTTCTACTTAGTATTGCTAATTTGTGTCCTAAAATTATCCTCACCCTGGGGGCCCCCGGGGTGGATACAAGGGGGCCTCCTGCGCCACTAGGTGGCGGGGCTACTGAGACAATAAATAGCCCCTCTTCTGTCAAGAGCCCTGGATAGTGGTACTGAGTGCAGGAGTCCTCTGCACACCAGTGCAATGGGGCATATCAAAACTTCTGCCGATAGATGGCAGGAGCGCCGTTCCGGTACAAGTGAGGGTCGCGCTTCGGTCTCAAAAGCGGCGGCCGTAGGCTTCAGCTTCGGTTCAGCTGAATAACATTGCTGTCGTGACTCCAGAAGCGACTGAAAGATAACTTTCCTCAATAAGATTTTGACACTTGAATTAGTTATTGCTAATTCAAAAGTTAATAATAACAAGCGCCTTTATTGCTAATTCAAAAGTAGTTAAATAACAAGCGCCTTTGATGCTCGCTTCGCTGAGCGAAAAAAATATGTTGTATATATGTTTAGAATAAAATAATTTATAGTATGTCCAAGTATGTTTTATCATTAGCGCGAGCGTCTGGTAAAAGGGTACCGGCTCTCAGAGAATCAATGTTAAGTCAATTGGTCAAAAATTTCGGCCAGCTGGGCATTTACATTTAAGCAACCTTTTTTCACTCAGTTTCCAAAACGGATGTAGATATATGATGAAATAAATACCACAATGAGGCCGAAATATTACATATCGTATTTAGGTGTTCGGTCGTTGTTGGATTTTCCAACCTCCAACTCCACCCTCGCTCCCGTCCCGTTCCCGTCCCGTTCCCGTCCCGTTCCCGTCCCGTTCCCGCCCGTCCTTCCCGTCCCGTCCCCGTCCCCGTCCCCGTCCCGTCCCTTCCCGTCCGTTCCCGTCCCGTTCCCGTCCCCCGTTCCCGTCCCGTTCCCGTTCCCGTCCCGTTCCCGTTCCCTTCCGTCCCGTCCCGTCCCGTTCCCGTCCCGTTCCCGTCCCGTTTCCGTCCCGTCTCCGTTTCCGTTCCCAGTTCCGTTCCAGTTCCAGTTCCGTTTCCGTTACCGTTCCGTTACCGTTACCGTTACCGTTCCGTTACCGTTCCGTTACCGTTCCGTTACCGTTCCGTTACCGTTCCGTTCCGTTCCCGTCCCTTCCCGTCCCGCTCCCGTCCCGCTCCCGTCCCGCTCCCGTCCCGCTCCCGTCCCGCTCCCGTCCCGCTCCCGTTCCGTTCCCGTCCCGTTCCCGCCCTGCTCCCGTCTGTCACAATCCTTGTATCTGTCAGCTTCCCTGACCTGTCACCATATTCCCCTGTCCCATTCCCGTCCCCGTGCCGTCCCCGTGCCGTTCATGTCCCGTCCCTGTCCCAGTCACGTTCCCGTCCCTGTCCCTGTCCCGTCCCCGTCCCTCCCGTTCCTGTCCGTTCCCGTCCCGTTCCCGTCCCGTTCCCTCCCGTTCCCGTCCCGTTCCGTCCCCGTTCCCGTTCCCGTTCCCGTCCCCGTCCTGCTTCCCGTCTCTGTCGCAATCCTTGATCTGTCAGCTTCCCTGACTGTCACCATATTTCCCCTGTCCATTTCCGTCCCCGTGAAAAACGTCCCCGTCCCGTCCATGTCCCGTCCCTGTCCCAGTCACGTTCCCGTCCTTTCCCTGTCCCGTCCCCGTCCCCGTCCATGCCCATCCCGTTGCCCGTGCCCGTAGCCCTGCCCCGTCCGCCGTCCCCGTCCCCGTCCCCGTCCCCGTCGCCCGTCCCGTCCCCGTCCCGTCCCCTCCCCGTCCCCGTCCCCGTCCCCGTCCCCCGTCCCCGTCCCCCGTCCCCGTCCCCGTCCCCGTCCCCGTCCCCTCCCCGTCCCTTCCCCGTTCCCCGTCCCCGTCCCCGTCCCCGTCCCCGTTCCGTCCTCTCCTCGTCCCTCGTCCCGTCCTGTCCAGTTCCGTCAGTTTCCGTCCTGTGCCCGTCCCGTGCCCGGTCCCGTGCCTGTCCCGTTGCCTGTCCCGTGCTCGGTCCCGTCTTCGTAGCCGTTCCTATATGCTGCTGTTCCGAACTCCACCAATTGTGTGTGTGCTTTACATTCCGTCCCGTCCCGTTCGTTCCATTCCCGTCCCTGTTCCGTCTATGTCCCGTTCCCGTTAATTTCCCGTTCCCATAAATGTCCCGTTCCTGTCCTTGTCCCGTGCCCATCCCTGTCCTGTTCCCGTCACTGTCCCGTCATTGTCCCGTCCCCATCCCCGTCCTTTTTCCTGTCCCCGTCCCCGTTAGCGTTACTGTCCCTGTCCTGTTCCCGTCCCTGTTCAATTCCCGTACCCGTCCACTGTACGTTTCCGTGCAAAAACCCTTCGCCGTCCCGTTGCTGTCCGATACCTTCTCGTTGCCGTCGGGCGTTTGCCGCCCCCGCCCCGTCCCAGTCCCTGTCTAAGATTCCCTGTCCCCATCCCGTGGTGTCCGTTGAGTTTCCTTTCGTGCCATTTCCCGATTCCGTACACAGGCGTTCCCGGTCCCGATTACCGTCTTCATTTCTCGTTCCCGTTCCCCGTTCGTTCGTTACCGTCCCGTTTACCGTTCTCGTTCTCCCGTTCCCGCCGTTCCCGTCCTGTCCGTCCCTCTACCGTCCCGTTACCGGTCCCGTTCCCGTCCCGTCCCGTCCGTCGTGTCCGTTTCCTTCCGTTCCGTTCCCGTTCCCGTTCCGTCCCCGTTCCGTTCCCTTTCCGTTCCGTTCTCGTTCCGTTATCCCGTTTCGTTACCGTTCCGTTCCCGTTCCGTCCCGTTCCCGTTTCGTTCCGTTTCGTTCCGTTTCGTTCCGTTCCGTTCCCAGTTCCGTTCCCGTTCCGTTCCCGTTCCGTTTCGTTCCGTTTCCGGTTGCGTTTCCGTTTCTTCCCGTTCCCTTTCCGTTCCCGTTTCGTAACCTGTGTCGTAACGTTTCGTAAAACCGTTCCGTCCCGTTCCGCTTCCCGTTCCCGTTCCCGTTCCGTTCCCGTCGTTTTCCGTTTCGTTCCCGTTCCCGTCCCTGTTACCCTTTCCCGTTCCGTTCCGTTCCGTCCCGTTCCGTTCCCGTTCGTCTCCGTTCCGTTCCCGTTCCCTTCCCGTTCCGTTCCGTTCCGTTCCCGTTCCGTTCCCGTTTCCGTTCCCGTTCCGTTCCCGTCCGTTTTCATATTGTGGTCAGGTTGTGAATATGGCTGCTACTATCGAATTATACGTGTAAACTAACCCATAACACATGTGTAGCATTGCTTTCGTAGACCTCTTGCCAATAGTAACCGTTTGTGACCTGACCTTGACCTTTGCCCTACTACAATTTCACTTTTGATTATGCGGGATATGCATTATACCTAGAGAGAACTTTGTGCGATAATAGTCGTGATCCAAAAACTCAAATACCTCAGTTTTGACCTGACATGACCGTGACCTGACAGTGACATGTGACCCTATTTGGAAAATTTCGCGTCAGCTTCAGATGCGTCTTACTGAGAGAGCTCTCAATGTGAAAGAGGCAATCGAAAGCTCTGTTTCACTGCGGTTATTGGTACGGGTTAGGAGATAATTAAATCCACGCAGACACCACACGCACCCTCCCCCTCCTGGTCAACAACTTTTCGCTGTGACGACCAGACACTACGCCCCCTCGCCCGCTCAAACGGCTCATCGAATGACGACCCTGACACCCCCCAGTCGGGCGAAGGAAATGCAGAGGCCCAGTGGGGCGCGGGTTAATGAGAATCCTGGACCCGCCCCTGACCCCGTTGGCGCGCGTGCTAAAAAACATGCGCATATCTTACCTGAGGGGTGAGTTGTTCAAAGCACAAGTGTTGCGATGTCCTTCCAGCCGATCTTCAGACCGGCCGGTAATCACAGCACTGGCCGGTCGGTAATCACAACACTCGGCGTCAGGGCGTGACCTCGGTCACCGGGGCCGACTGACCGGTCAGATATGGCCTCAGGCGGAGCGATCGCACAGTGTGGAGTAAGATATGGTCCTTCAGACCGGTTCAGATATGCCTCAGCGGAGCGAGCGCACAGCTGGAGTAAGATATGGCCTCAGAACCTGTAAAATATGGCCTCCAGGCGGAGCGAAAGCGCCAGTGGAAGTGATATGTCCTCAGACCGGTCAGATATGGCCTGAGGCGGATGCGAGCGCACAGTTGGATTAAAACGGTTTCCGTGCGTACAAGAAAATCAGTGGTGTCGAGGCTATCTAAACAGGTGGGGCGTGCACTGCGTTGTGAAGGGTGTTCCTATTCTCGGAATGTAAATTATCCATGTTCAAGTTGGCTATGGTATGTCCGTGGAAGTAGCGACTTTCACGATGACTCCGATTTCTATAACGGAAGTGCCGTATATCTTTCGTTTTTTATCTTGATTTTGACCTTGAAGTAGAACCTCGATTTTTATGATTTTCGGAGTACCGCTAAAACTTGCCCTCAGCTACATTTTGGGAAAACAATGAAGAAAATCGAACGGTAGCTTCTGGCACTTTTTCAGTTCCCCGTTCTTACTTCTTTGACCTTGATTTTGACCTTGAAGGCGACTTGCCGTATAACAATAAACATCAGATTCGTGTTGCTCGTGGTCTAATTGGCCATGCACGTCATTTTTTAGAAATCGGAGGTCGCCGCTGAATAAGTCGCTGAATACGTCGTTAATTTCACCCCTGTAGCTCAGTGGCGAGACTGTGGTCCTTCTGGACCTATCCGGTAGTGGCAGCCCGGGTTCGAGTCGCTTTGGCACTCGCTATTTGCCCCTGACTGGGATGGCCTGCGGCCGGTGGCAGCGGTCGCACTCAAGGTCAGGT